>MU751994.1:49859-130408 GCA_026770625.1 Nicotiana glauca | reverse complement strand
AAAGACAAAATAAAGGCTATCAGGAATGAAAAAGAGAGGAAATTGCATTTCATTAAAATTGTAAGATAACAAGGTTTAACTCATCCAAACGGACGAAATATAGCATCCGGATTACAACCTTGGAAATAATCCAGATTAAACTGAAAGGAAAATCAAAACTAACTACCACGACTCCCTCCGGGTAGGAAGAGGAGTAGCTTCCCAATTATTAAGCTTGGCACGGGCCGCCACGAACTACACATCTATTTTTCTTGGACCTTCGCCTGCCTCCACCATATTCACCTCATCAAACAACTTTTCAAACCTTTCCATCAGCTCCTTGTCGGGTTGCATCATTACAGAATGAAGCATTGTTGGGCGCCTCTTAGTACCAGGCCGGACAAAGGAACAAGATAGGCGGGGTATGGGTTTTGGAAGGGTCCATGCTCTCTTTTTCATCTGCTTAGCTCGCCTTATGTCAGTGGTAGTGGGCTTAAAGCCTAACCCGAAAGTGTCCAAGTTTCCAGGAAGAGATACCGGCTGTATGATGCCCTGTAACGAAGCACCTAAACCCTTTCCAGGTAAAAATCCATTCTTTATCATTTCTAAAGCTACCATGACAGATGCAACAGCTACTCTGGGCCTAGGAATACATTCTCCTTCCAGAATTTTGGCAACTGACACTATGTCCAAGACTTGGTAAACCCATGGACCTTTGTCATCCTCAACTTCATCGAAAGGCATAATGGTATTACATGAATTATCCTCAGCATGCACAACAATTTCATGTCGGTCCCATTCGAATTTGACCATCTGATGCAAGGTAGACGGCACAGCTTTTGCAGCATGAATCCAAGTTCGACCCAATAAGAGATTGTAAGAAACAGCTACATCGAGCACTTGGAACTCCATCGTGAATTCAACTGGTCCTATTGTCAGTTCTAACACGATGTCCCCGACCGTGTCCTTTCCCCCTTCATCAAATCCTCGCACGCAGACGCTATTCTTCTGGATTCTCTCACTGTCCACTTTTAACTTTTCCAGGGTGGAGAGAGCGCAAATGTTTGTGCTAGACCCGTTGTCAATCAATACTCGAGTAACCACAGAGTCTTCACACTTCATTGTGAGGTAAAGTGCCCTATTATGCTCAGTACCCTCTAAAGGCAACTCATCATCGGAAAATGTCACCCTGTTGACCTTGAAAATCTTATTCGCTATCTTCTCCAAATGATTTACAGAAATCTTATCCAGAACATGGGCTTCATTTAGAATCTTCATCAACGCTCGGCGATGCTCGTCCGAATGAATCAATAGAGACAACAATGAAATCTGCGCTGGAGTTTTCCTCAACTGTTCTGCAATAGAATAATCTTGCGCCTTCATCTTCTTTAAGAATTCTTTAGCCTCTTAATTCTTTAGCCTCTTCTTTAGTTACGGCCTTTTTTACTGGTGCTGGATTATCTTTGGCTGCTTTAACCTTTCTTAGCTCTTCAGGGGCAAAGCATCTCCCTGAACGGGTCAGTCCATGAGTTTCACATGCTTCTTCTTTAACTTCATTCCTTTGTATGTCACAGTCACCCATTCATAGTTCCACGGGATGGACTTTTCACTAACAACTGGTAACTGAATCACTGATTTGATGATAACCAGCTCTGTGCGAGCGCCTTTTACAATTACCACAGGCTTAACAAGTACTCCTGGTATTGTCACTTTAACGGGTTCTAGTTTTACTGTCATCACTGGTTCACTGACTGTCTGTTCTACTGTGACCAATGCCTTCTCACCGATCAATTTCTCATCTATTTTGTTCTCACTGGCCCTAATCATCATCACGGTTTGCGAAGGCTTCTTGCATTCCCCTTTTTGCACTAACTCGATCATATGAGTCTCATGATGGGTGGGTAATGGATTCTGAGTGATATTAGGCATCTCCGGAGCTTGTACTTCAATCCGGCGAGTATCAATAAGCTCCTGGATGGCCGTTTTCAAATGCCAGCACTTCTCTGTATCATGCCCCGGGGCACCTGGGCAATACTCACAATTCACCGAATGGTCCAGGTTCCTGGGGGGAGGATTTGGCAATTTGAGTTCAATTGGATTTAACATGCCCAACTGTCTTAATCTGTGGAATAAGCTGGTATAAGATTCTCCTAACGGAGTGACAGTCTTTTTATTTTGCAACCTATCATTCTTGGCAGCAGGTTTGGGTCAAAAACCGGGTCCAGTAGGGTTTTTGTAGGCTCTTGGAGGTAGGTATATGTTTTGAGTGTGGTAGGTATTTTGTGGGGTGGGTGCACGCCATGGTGCTTGAGGTTGAGGGTATGTTTGGGTGTGGTGGACGGAGAAGTGGGGAACTGGAGGTGGATAGTAGTGTTGTGGCATGCCATATGGGCTGTGTGAGTAAGTTTGGTTATGGGGGCGTGGTTGATGATAATATGGTGATGGACCCTTGGACCAAGCTGTTGATTCTACTACTGTAACATCTTCCTTTTTCTTCTTTCCCAATACTCCTCTAGTGGCGCTCTGGATGGCCTGGGTAGTTGCTTTAATCACTGAATAACTCATAATCTTGTTAGTCTTGAGACCTTCTTCCACCATACTCCCCATTTTCACTACCTCATTAAAAGATTTTCCCACTGCTGACACCAGATGACCATAGTAAGTAGTCTCCAAAGTCTGCAGAAAATAATCGACCATTTCGCGTTCCTTCATTGGAGGATCAACTCTGGCGGCCTGTTCTCTCCACCGAAAACCATACTCTCTGAAACTTTCCCCTGGCTTTTTCTCAATTTTGGTCAGTGATAATCAGTCCAGAATGATCTCTAAGTTGTACTGAAAATGGCTTGCAAAGGCTTGGGCCAAATCATCCCAAGCGTACCATCGGGCATGATCTTGCTGTATGTACCACTCCAAAGCAGCACCACTGAGACTTTGACTAAAGTATGCCATTAATAACTCATCCTCTCCTCCAGCGCCTCTCATCTTGCTACAAAATCCACGCAGATGTGCTACTGGGTCACCATGTCCATCATACATATCAAACTTTGGTAACTTGAATCCCGCAGGCAATTGGACGTCAGGAAACAAGCACAAGTCCTTGTAAGCGCCACTCACCTGTCCTCCTAGACCTTGCATATTTCTGAATGATTGTTCCAAGCTTTTCACCTTTCGTATCATTTCTTCCTGCTCAGGGTTTTTAGAAAGCTTCTCTTCTTCAGCTGAGGTATCAAGAAGGGGAGTGTAAGGATATGGTTCTGGTGATTTGAAGGTGGATTCCGGTGGGTAGTAGTAGGTTTCCTGAGTTTGAAACAGGGGTTCACTAGAAGATCTCTGTAATGTGGCAGGTGGAGGAGCCACAAACACGGGAGTGGTTGGAGGTGGAGGGCATGGAATTTGCTTGGGTGGAGGAGGTGGTGGTGTTTGGGAAGTAGTTGCGTAGTATTGCTAGTAAGTAGGGTAGGCCGAAGACGAATTAGCTGTAGGAGGATCTTATGGCTGAGCTAATGGTGGGATACAGGTAGGGTTAGCAGGGTAAGCTGGTAGTGGGTGTCCCTTTGCCCAAGCCTGGTACATTTCAGCCATCTGTTGCTTCAATTTATACATTTCCTCTTTCATGGCGTTGAAATCCACAACTTCTTCCTCCCAAGATGGGTCGACGATGCTTGCTTCTAACTCTTGGTTAACCATTTTTTACTTATCTTTAGAGCGGGTGTTGTATGGGTGGGTTGCCAGAATGCCAGTCAACTGAACCACTTGCCTGGACTCATCATCAACAACAATGTTGTTAGCGGTTAGGGCATTAATCAAATAGATAACCGCACATTTGGGGTATGAATGCACCTAGGCAGTTAACGGTTTCTAGCATGCATTTGCTTGACCGCTTGCGTCATTCCGGCTTTGACTGTGACATCTTTCTTTTATCCTTGCCTTTTTTTTGTCATTGTTTCTTTGTTGCAGATTTTCCCTTCTCTTTTGTTTTTTTTTTTGTTTTTTCTCCCGTTTTCTTTTGTTGCTCCGCTCTTTTTTTCATTTTAGTTTTTTATTCTTACTGTATTTTCCTTTTTCATATGGCTATGATCGGATCCTATAGGGATTGCCTACGCATCGAGCCTGTGCCTGAATCAGATCAAGTGTAGTTTTTGCCAATTGGTGTAAAATTAGATGCAAGAGAATGAAGACACAATTTTTGGGAATTTTCAAATTTCATTAATGACAACTGATTACACCACTACTATACTATTGTTTTTCATTTTCAAAATCAGAAAAAGATACAAACTCAAAACACAATACAGACTCGACTATTCTAGGAGTACATCAAAGCTTCAAACCCTTGGGCCCGCGGGGCATCATTCGGCATCGCCGCAGGCCTGCGCGCAAGACCCCTTTGCAATTGCTCTAAATCCCTCATGACTTGTCGAACAAATATCATCACTGATGCAAAGAAAGTGGTACGAATCATCCATTCACCATCCTGGCATCCCTTAACGATATAGTGCGCTATACTTCGGATCCTTTCCCTGATCTGGCCCTTTTCTTGGAGAAGCCGGCTTATCTGTTGGGTACGGGCTTCTAGTACCTGGGAGTCCTGGAGATGCAGGTCTTGTAGCAATTTTATTTCCTTTTGCATCTCGGCAATCAACTCATAACAACGACCCCTCTCGGCCTGAAATTCTTTAACTCGCCGGGCTGCTTTTTCTTCTAGAGTATTCGTTTTCCTATTCATGTTGGTGATGGTTCCCTCGTAATCTCTTTTCAATTGTTGTACGAACTGGGCTCTTTCTGCAGTCCTTTTGGCCTATTGTGCCCGAAGCCTTGCCATGTTTTCTTCGGAATTTTCTAATTCTTCTTGGCAGTCCAAGATTTGTCTCCTTAACCCTTTGATCAACCTTTCATCATATGGACTTCTTTCTTGGTTCCTAGCATCTATTTTTATTTGCTTAATTTGGGCTTTGAGTGCATCGTTCTCCTGAGCTAATTTCTTTTTATCACCCTCATCGGCTGCAGCCTGTATACTCTTGTCAATTTGGAGGTCCCTGACCTGTTGCTCCAACTGTCCTATTCTAGCTCGGTACTCCTTTTCCTTTGCTTGCCAATCCCATTGAATCTGGACCCTGTCAGTAAATTGCTGCACGTGCGGTCTTTTAGCGGGTCTCTCTGGGATTTGGAATCTTTTGCCAAACCATGTCAGATACTTGGGATCTACCTCGCCTCTAGCTTGGTCCAGTATTATGGTTTTAGGCTCGAAGAACTGGAACTCATTCCATATCTTTCGGACTCTGCCTTCAGGAAATACAGCCTTTGGGCCTAACTCAATGACTTGCTCACTCAGGTCTTCATCATTGTGCACTATTTGGAATCTCCCAAGTTGTCGCAAAACCCGGTAAGGAGCGTAAGGCTATATACTTCGGATAACCATTAAAAGAATATACGGGACTTCCGCTGATGTGTAGACAGCTTTAGTAGTTGGAAGCCACCCATAAGCCCACTCAATCTTATCTGCGGTCAACGATTTCAAGTATGATGACCAGACTTCAACACCCTCAGGAAATTCAGTGCTTGTGACCCGGGTTTCAAATTCATTGATGCAACTAAGCCCAGTTAACCCAAAATTCATATACCTTGTACGGTGACATAGATGCTCTTGAATCCACATTTGTAATAAGACATTACATCCCTGAAAGAATTTCTCGCCCTCTCGGCATTTGGTTAAAGCTCTATACATCTCTGCTATGATCAAAGGAACTACTGTGCTAGTAGGTTTCTTTGTAGCCACATCCAACATCCCTACTAGCCCGAGGTCTATGTGACCGTCTTTCCTTGGGCAAACCACAATTCCTAGAAAAGCCACCATAAATGCCAACCCTCGCCGGGCCTCCCATTTGTCTTTGTTTCCAACGTGTGTCAGGCCGGTGTTAGGTTCTTCAAAGCCCCTTGGGTTGCCATACCGATGATAGAGGAAGTGCAAAGTGCAACACCCTTCCGCTAGACACGGGTCTTGGATATCCCGACTGATGTTCAACAAATCTAAGAATCTGTGGAGTGTGACCCGTCTTGGTACTAAGGGATATCTACTTCGCATGTTCCCGTTGAGCCCTGCATACCCTGCCATCTCTTCTAATGCTGGTGTGAGTTCAAAATCGGAGAATCTGAAGACATTACGTGTTGGGTCCCAAAATGGTATCAATGCTTCAACAATATCCTTTCTCGGCTTTATGTTCATGAGTCCCACAAGGCCGCCCAAAATTTTTACCACTATTTCTTTACTTCCGGTTCCTTGGTCGTCCCACCACATATGGAGCTTTAGGGGTATCTCACTCAGGACTGAGAAGGTTTCGATGTTGTTTGAGTTCATCCTGCACATTTTAGTTAGAGGGATTTAATGATTAAGGACAAAAGTGGCTATTTTTGCAAAAATTTTTGTTTAAGAAACTATAAACTCGATGATTAAAACTAGATCGTGAGTACATCAAAGCTTCACATCCTGGGGACCATGGGGCATCACTCGGCATCGCCACAGGCCTCCTATAAGACTGAGAAGGTTTCAATGTCAACTGCGACTATTTAAAGAAAACTGGCCATGTAATGGCTTATTTTGACTTAAAAAAAATAAAGTGACTATTTTTTGCAAAATTTCGGTTGAGAAGACAAAACTCAATTTTGCGGGTACAGCCTTTCAGCAATTCCGAGAGGGAGATTTTAAGGTTGTGCCCGCAAACCGTTTTAAAAATGACTCAGGGTGGTTGTTCTTGCAAAAACGGCCTTCCGGAGTCCTTTTGAGGGAAATTCGGCTTATTTTAAACAAGAATGGCATCACCCGACTTATTTATAACGAAAATTAAAATTTGACATTTTTTGGCTATTTTTGCAAAAGGGGTGGTTGGACCCGATGAGGGTTGCCTACGTATCTCACATCTGGTGAGAATCAGACCAGCGTAGTTCGGGCAAATTAACGAAATATTTTAAAACAAGACTTTTTTTTTCATTTTTATTTTTGACATTTCAAAAGCAAATAACAAAACTACTTTCAAAAGCAATACTCTTTTTCATTTTCATTTTCATTTTTCATGGCAAGACAAACCATTTTCCTTTTCTGTTTTTTGAAAACAAGACAAAATAACGACTCTTTTTTTTTCTTTTTTCATTTTCAACAAATAAATAAACAACCTATTTTTCCAAACTAAAATAAAGACTCTTTTTTCCTTTTTCTTTTTCTGCGAACAACTTCCAAAAGACTATTTTTTTATATTTTTCCTTTGCTTTTAGTAAAACAAACTATTAAAAAATAAAACATTTCCATTTTTTCATTTTTTTTCGAAATTTCGGCAGAGTTTCGACAGCATTTGGGCATCGGTTTTTCTGAAACTAAACAATTAATTCTTTACACTGCGATTCCTCTCTTTTTCTCTTTTTCTCAATTTCACAAAATTTTCGATGTTCAAAAGCCGGTCAGCATGCGGGCCCGAGACAAATAAATGCAACACGTAAAATGCATCATGGTGGTCATTTCCAGTTATCTGTCCTAGACGGACCCAACCCCTGTGTTGAGTCCCCTAAGTCATATGCATGTGATGCAAACAAGAGTCCTACTAGGGATCCGGCATGAGTTTATTGTTCTTCTAGTTTTAAACCCTAGGTTTATTGGTCTAGACCTGGCTTACCCGAGCGGACAACTCGGGCCGAGGGGGAGGCAGCGTACCGGGATGCAGAAGCTCCGCCGGTTTTGCAACTTATCCAAACCTTGTTCTAAATTGGGAAAAAGACTCTAACAGAAGAGAAGCTACATGAAGTGTACCCTTCTCCATGATGTAGAAGACTCAGAAAGAGGAAGGGATTCGCGACAGTTTATATACAATCTCAACAAATATTAAAGCGGTAAAACATTTAGCACATAAGGCATGGAGCATGTACCAAAATCAAATAAATCCAAATACAACAATTTAACTAAGCTCGAATTCTTGAACCCTGAACCGAAATTCTGGGTTCTAATCCCCAGCAGAGTCACCAGAGCTGTCACACCTCCTTTTTTCGCTTACTACACCCCGTGAAGGGTATAATAAAAAGGATTTTTTCCAATTAAAGGACAACCTAATCGGGATTCGTTTATTGAGATTCAGAGTCGCCACTTGGGAGATTTATGGTGTCCCAAGTCACCGGTTTGAATCCCGAATCGAGGAAAGGTTTTGACTCTGTATTACAGTCGCGAACCAGAAATCCGAGTAAGGAATTCTGTTAACTCGGGAGAAGGGGTTAGGCACTCCCGAGTTCCGTGGTTCTAGCACGGTCGCTCAACTGCTATATTTGGCTAAAATATGATTTTGATACATGTTTAAACCTATAGTGCAATTTTAAAGTTATTTACCGCTTTTTGTCAATTATTAAGAAAGTGAACGTCGTTTAAGAACGTATTTTTGGACCACGTCACATGAAATGCACCCGGATCCTCGACACATTCTCATTCAACGTTTTCGGATTTGGATTTGGGTTGCATGAAATGCACAGCCGAGTTTAGGAATGTAATTTTATTAAAATCGCGTCTAAAGAGACTAACGTGTTCTTGTCTTTTGGGAAAACCGTAAAATTTGCTAAACGGCCTGTCCCGAATCTCTAAGTATTTTTAATTAAGTATTTAATGAGGGCCTCGCAATTTGTATTTGGTTTGGCGAGGCTCGTCTCATTTTTATTATAAAAAGGCCAACTTAAAGCAAACTAAAATTTTCTATTTATTATTTGTCTCTAAAAGGCCAATTAATTCACGAATATAAATTCGGGCCTCGAATTCAAATCCGAATTCAAACGAAAGGGGAAAACCTTTTAGCTTGAACCCGCTACCTAATTAAAAATTCATTTTTATAATTATGATTTAATTCCCTATATGCTTAATATAATTTAATATGGTTTTTAACATCTGGGCCTGGAATCTTTGGCCCAGGTATGCGAACATTATTGTATTGCCCAAAGTAACAAAGGCCCGAAAACTTAATCACGGGGCCAACTAATTCAGCTGGGCCTGCGTCGTTGAGCCCAGTAGTTCAAACCTGTATTGAATAATCAGTAGATGGGCCTAGTACTAATTTTGCCATGCTGAAGTATTTCTTCAGGGCCCAAACAGTCCAGGGCTTGAAAATGCCAACTAAAATCAGAAATTTAATTTTTGATTATACACAAATATGGTATCAAATATTAGGTTTCACAATAATAAGATAGATTAGCAACTCTATTATGCAACTCAACATAGGATATTACTCATTTGATTCCAATTTCAGGCTCAGGTTGTTTTATTTATTACTGGTGCGTTCCTATATGTTCCTAAAGGTGAAAGTTCAACTAGAAACGTGATTTTGATAAACACAAAACAAACTAATTATGTTCAGCTTAATTCAAACTAACTTTGTTAAATCAGCATTCAAATAATCCGTAATTTTAAAATAATTAAACTACTGAACTTGCTACTGGAGAACTGTTATCCTGCTGGACTCAAACCAAGGTCAATATATGAAACCTTGAACACATTTTCATGCTTCAAACTAATTTCTGATTTCAAAAGTTAAATTATACGATCAAAACTATACTATATCAAAATGAATGGCTATCATTAATCTATTAGGCTAAACAGTCCACAGTCCGTCTCATTTATAGAATATAAGCACGAATTAGAAATAAATCTAAACAAATACACATCAGCTACTACTATTCAATACATCAGAATCAATCAGAACACATGAAGCTCATAGTTCAACTCCAAATAGTAGATTTATCTCATTTCATAGACTTGAAGGCTAAGCACATGTACCTGGAAGTGGAAAATCAATAAGAGAAGAAGAGTATCAGCTACAGCAATGCAACAACGGCAGTTTCAACAAATCAATAGAGAATAATAACACAGCAACAGTGACAATTTAGGGCCAACACAGTTTCAAAAATACCCAGGAATGGACTGAAGATTTTACAGCATCAATTTAACCCAAAACAGACTCAACTGAACCCAAGTATACTTCAAAAAAGCTTTAGCCACTAGAAGAGAAGAGAATCAATGCCTAGAAATCAAAATTAACCTAGAAAATCAATGTAACAATGCTGTTTTTTAATTTTCTAAAGGTTCTATATTATTTTTGGATTTTTTGGATGTTTGAATTTCAAATCTAGATCTGAAATTAGAGAGATTTTTTTTTTTGGGAATTTTTTTTTAAGAAAAAAACTTGTAAATGAAGGCATGCCAATGCCATTTTATAGGCAAAACTAGGGTGCAACTTCAGATTCCAATTTTGACATATTAGTCCCTTTATTTTCTAACTTGTGACACAAGTAACTACCTAAAAATTACTGAAATTCTACTTGTACCTCCATCTAGAGGGTTCTAGAGTGTTCTTTTGCCCATGCAATGCCTATACTACCCTTGCCTTTATTTTGAATTTACCAATTCTAATAAAACTACCCTTTTTCATGCTTAAACTACCCCTGAAACCCTCTTGAAATTACTAACTATGTAAACTGGCCCTTTTTACCTAAGTTAAAAATCTAACTATAGTTAAACTAACTACTCTAATTTCAGCTATAACTAAGCCACTTAAACTAATCTTAACAGACTGATTAAAGCTAGATACTAAATTGAAGAAGTACTAATTATAATTAATAAGGGAATAATAACGATCAGATAAAGACTAAACAAAACCAAAACAAAATTGATTAAGGTCTTATTAAAACAAAGAATTAAACTAATAATCACAACTAAAATCAGAAATTAGAACAGATCAGAAATATCAATCAGAACCCCAACACATAATCAAAATTGGAAATATCAAAACGAAAAATTATCCTACAAATAAAACCACAGAATCAATTCAACAAGAAATGATTGAACAAGGAAAAACTAAACTCAGAGCACTTGAATAACACTATACCTAAATTAATGAAAAAATTGCAAAAACAGTTTCATGTTATCAACTAATCGTGGAGCAAGAACAAGTAGGGAATTATTTCAAAACAACACGAAAAATAAGAAAAAAACATAAACAAAATCAAATAAAACTCTCTGACATTATTCTAGGGTTATGCCGCCTCTTCGATTCAAAATTGGAACAACTCCGGCGCAATTCGAGCACTATTGATGCTGGATTCACCATGAGAGGACTGAGGAGACCATGCAGTACCCTTTTTGGCCAATTTTAGAGAATTAGGGTTTCCGGCCAACTCAGATTTAATATTTGAGATATCTGGGGATGATTTGAAAGAAATTAATGGAAGATTTGGGTAGAGGGTGGTAAGGAGAGCCTATAGTGTGAATTTGGCGTCATTTGATCAGAGTGATGTCGTGGCCGAAAATTTTCAATTGATTATTCGAGAATTTAGGATGTGATTCGAGGGAAACCAAGGGCAGGGTTGGAAAGAGGAAGGAAAGGGGAGCTTGTGGTGTTAATTTGGATAGAAATGGACGCCGGCCGCCGCCGTGAGGCGATTTCCGGCGGCGGAGCATGGCGGGGGTAAGGCAGAATCACGATGGAGGCGGCTGAGACAAATAGCACGAGGAAGAAGGATAATTCTTTTAGGGTTATGACAATTTTTGGACATTTTTATGTAATATCCATATTAATCGAGAGCCGTTGGATTAATTTAACGGATGGCCCAGATTGAGCCAAGATTAAAACGAGGTCGTTTGGACCTTAGTGGGGGAAGGCAGACCGGGTCTTGGGGTGAGTTGGGTTGGGCTTCAACGGTTGTGGGTTTGATTTTGTGTATTTGGGTAAGGGCAAAAATAGCCCAGTTTATCTTTTCAATAAGACCCTCTTTCACTCTTTTTATTTCTTCCTTTTTCTTGTTTTCATTTAGAAATTTTATGTTGTTTGTTAAAATGACAAATAAAAACTCATAGACCAAATTAACACTAAAATTATTGATCAATTTTTTCAAAATTAACTAATTTCTACTTTTAAACTAAAATTGAAACAAATTCCACAAATTTAAAAATAAAGGTGCACAAAGTCATTTTTGTCATTTTATATGAAAACAATTTTAAACTACCAATTAACACTAAAATATGAAATTAAACCTAAATGCCAATGTATTTTTGTATTTTCCATATGAATTAAAATGCACAAATAAAATGCAACAATTACCAAAAATGCCACAAAATTCACAAAAAATTATAAAATAATAAAGAAGTTATTTTATTTGAATTTTTGGGAACTATTTGCTTAGGGCAAAAATCACGTGCTCACAACATGTACAGTGGAGGCTCGGCCCTCGACCCACCTTTCTTGATCCGTCTCTTTCTTCTTCTGTACAATATGAATCTCCTTGAATAGCTCATCTTGGGTCATCGGACGCCCCAACTTCTTTTCCTGAAAACCCATAAATTTTAGTTAATAAACATAATAGATATAATTTGAAAATTAAAATAAATTAAGCAATTATGTACAATTCTTCTTTTTATTGTCCCTAGGCTGATCGCACCTCCAGTGTACAAGGATCCTCCCTTCTCAGATGCACGAGCTTTCTTTCCTTTTTCGCTCTTCTTATAAGAACTTTGCGGTAAGCCATTGCCTTTGCAAATTCTCCCATAAATTTTGAAGCAACTAGTCAGGCTTCTGGTTCAACTTTCTAGCTTTGGAGAAACAATGCGACAACCGCTTGCGAGCTTTGAGATGAAAATTTGCAGCCACTTCCGCGCTATAGCGGTGTTCCCATATACACTTGCTCTGTATTTCAAAAGTTACATATTATATGAAAATATGATAAATATAAATAATCATACTGCTTAAAAGAACATTTATACCTTAAATTGATTGAAAATTTGCTCCTTCAGCAAGAATAAGAATCACTCCAAGTCGCATAAGGGCCATCATAAAGCTTTCTGGTGGCTTTGATGATTATCCTCGTTGTAACATTACTTGGGATGAACCTACAATTTAATAAAAAACACATTAATATCTTAGTAAAAACTGTACAAAACAATAAACATTAAAATAACAAATAACTTTTACCCATCGCCCTCAGGGACTATGATGATCCTGCCATATTGATCATAATGCACCTCCTCGTCATCATCAGCATCACCGTACGAAACATGTATATCAAAGGCATGTGTGGAAGGTGTAGGGGGTCAGAACTAGTATCTCACAGGCAAAGGCCTGAAATAGATGGAGTCCTTAATGAAGATGGTTGTGATCCCTGTGACTGCAACATAGCTGGATGGACCCCAAGTGGCTGTGATACTGATAGCTGTGACCCGAGTGGCCGTGACGCTGATAGCTGTGATCCATATGGATGTGACATGGATCAATTCAATCCATGCGATGTCGATGGTTGTGATCCACGTGGTTGTGAGGCAGGTGGACTATATGTCGGACGTATAGTCCTATAGCCCTGTGACGAAAGACCTGGTGTCTGCACAAAGGTGTAGGGCTGGTGATGCTGCTGTGGCAGCTCAGAATAGCCCTGGGGTGGAGGCAAAGGCATAGGCATACGCATAGGCATCTCTAAAAAGGATGGAAAAGATTGAGTATTATCTTCTACCCTCCTCTTTGGTTTCCTAGCCTTTTCTCAACCCCTGAGAACCAGTAGGGTCATTGTTACCTTGACCCTTGCCCAACATCTGCATAATATAATACATATTTAGATTGAAACTGTCACGACCCAGATTTTGCATCCTCGGGGGTCGTGATGGTGCCTACTCATAGAAACTAGGCAAGCCACGAAATATAGAAATTCTAACTCTTTCATTTTAATCCTTTTTAACAACTTGAATTAATAGGTGATCAACATTTAAATAATAACAAAAGATGAAATCAAGCGGAAGACTTAGTCTAATTTAATACCAAAATCAGTACGAGAATGCCAACATGCGCCTTTACCCAAAAATTGCTGTCACAATATCACGAACTGTCTATGAGTACTACATATAAGTGTTTGAAAAAGAGAAATACAGTCTGTCTCGGAAATAAGTGAAAATAGAACATATAATAGATAGGAGAGAACACCGGGCCTACGGACGCCTGCAGGACTACCTCGGGATCTTTGGATAGACTGAAGGCTGGCTCCCCAAGTGCTACCGCCCAAATGCTGCTCCGGTATCTGCACATAGTACAGAGTTTAGTATCAGCACAACCGACCCCATGTGCTAGTAAGTGTCTGGCCTACCCGAGCGAGGTAGTGACGAGGTTAGGACCATACTCCAGATAAACCTGTGCAGTTATATAATATACAGTAGAAAATAACAGGAATAAGCAATTTAAATGAGAGGGGTACATGTTATGGAGAAAATGTCAAATCCAGCAGTAACTCAAGAGGAATATGAGAGAACAGCTCAGAATCTCCAACAAAACAATAATAATACTGTTGCGGCTTGCAACCCGATCCCTTATCATTTAACACTGTTGCAGCGTGCAACCCGATCCAATATAACATTTGTTGCGGTGTGCAACTTGATCTAATATAACATTATTACGGCGTGCAACCCGATCCATATTTAGTATTGTTGCGGCGTGCAACCCGATCCATATTTAATATTCTTTCGGCGTGCAACCCGATCTATATATTTATATACCTTTAGCAACAACCATACCAAGTGTCCAGGAAAGGGATCAACAATAAACTACACTATCCCGGCAAGGGATTTGACAGCAAGAGTAAATACGTCCCGGCAAGGGAGAATCAGCTATAACCAATCTTAACTCAACTTCTACTCATCTCAGCTAACACCAATACTCAATCCCAAGTAATTTCCACGAAAAAAAAAACTTAATTCTTGCCCAATATCGAGAATCCTCAATTAAAGCATTCGTAGTATCATTTATGTACGCAACAAATTTTAGTTTAAGAGTCACGGTCATGCTCGACACCAACGTATAGATACTCGTCACCATTCTTATACGTCATACTCAACAAGAAGCAAATAGCAAATAGGACACAACTCCTAATCCCTCAAGCTAAGGTTAGACAGGACACTTACCGCGAACTTCCAGGGCCAACTCAAGCCTCAAACAACGCTTTCCCTTTCGAATTTGGCTCCAACTCAATCGTATCTATACATAATTGACTTAGTAACATCAATATATGCTAAACAATCCAATCCCAATGCTTAAATATAGCTTTCTAATCATTCTTCCCAAAAAGTCAAAAATTGAACCCGGCCCCCTTGGTCGAAATACGAGGTTCGAACCAAAACCCGATCACCCATTCACCCACGAGCCCAAATATATAATTTGTTTTGAAATCCAACCCCAAAACGAGGTCAAATTCCCAAATAATCAAAAAGCCCTAACTCTACCTAAATCCCTAATTTTCTACCCTTAATCTCATGTTTTAGGCCTAGAAATCTAGTGGGTGCTGATAAAAATAGAAGGAAACAAGTCAAAGATTACTTACCCCAGAGGTTATGGTGAAGGATTTCTTCAAAAATTTCCCAAGAGGTGTGGAGAAGATGAAGTTTGTGAAAAGTAATGAAAATCCCGTAATGTGTTTTGTTTTTTGAAACTTAAAATAACTAGGCAAAATTGGTTATCGCGTTAGCGACAGGTTCATCGCGTTCGCGGAAGACAACTCGCGTTCACAGAGAAGTGACCCCTCAAGCCTTCGCGTTCGCATCCATGTGGTCGCATTCGCGTAGGTTTAATATCCCTTTCCCTGCCCAGGCTCAATTAGCCTTCGCGTTCATGTTACCAGGCCAGCGTTCAGAAAGGGAAGACCCCCCCCCCCCTAAAGCTTCACGTTCGCGACCTGGTTTACACATTCGCATAGAAGGAATTTTTCTTCAAATAAATAACACATCGCGTTCGTGAGGGTCCTCCTGCGTACGCGAAGAAGAAAGTATCACCACACCAGAAACTGGAAAAACCTGCAACTTTTGAGTTCCAAAAACCTTCCGAAACACATCCGAAACTCACCCGAGCCCTCGGGGCTCCAAACCAAACATACGTATTACCTCAAAAACACCATATGAACTTATCGTTGAAATCAAATCGCTAAATTAACATCATTAACATCGAATTAAACCTCAAAATCAATAAATTATTTCAAACTTCTTTAAACATCAAATTTTGCAATTTAGGTCGGAATCACGTCAAATGGATTTCGTTTCTTACCAAACTTCATAGAATTATCTTAAACCACATATAAGACCTGTACCGGGGGGCCGAAACCAAAATACGGGCCCGATACCAATATGTTCTGATCAAAATTCATTTCCAAATCCTTTAAATAATTTCAGAAAATAATTTTCTTTTAAAGTTCATTTCTCGTGCTTGGGACCTCGGAATTCGATTCCGGGCATATGCCCAAGTCCCATATTTTCCTACGGACTCTTTGGGACTGTCACATCAGGGGTCCAGGTCCGTTTACTGAAAATGTTGACCAAAGTCAAATTAATTCGTTTTATAGTCAAAATTTATCATTTTTCACAGATTTTTCTCATTTAAGCTTTACGGATACGCGCCCGGACTGCACACGCAAATTGAGGCGATGCTAAAAGAGGTTCTTAAGGCCTCAAAGCATAGAATTCAATTTAAAAGAAAGTACATCCTCCACCTCTAAAACAATCGTTCATCCTCGAACGGATAGAAGAAAGAAGTACCTGAGTCGGGGAAAAGATGGGGATAACGGCTCCCCATATCGGACTCGGACTCCCAGGTCGATGCCTCAAGAGGCTGACCTCTCCACTGAACATGAACAAAAGGTAAGCTCTTCGACCTCAACTGATGAACCTACCGGTCTAGAATGGCTACCAGCTCCTCCTCATAAGACAAATCCTTGTCCAACTAGACAGTGTTGAAATCTAACACGTGGGATGGATCGCCGTGATACATTTGAAGTATGGACACATAAAACACTGGATGCACGGCTGATAAGCTCGGTGGCAATGCAAGTCTATAAGCCACCTCTCCCACTCGATCTAGAATCTCAAATGGACCAATGAACCTAGTGCTAAGCTTGCCCTTCTTCCCAAATCTCATCACGCCCTTCATAGAGGATAGTCGAAGCAATACCCGCTCACCGACCATAAAAGCCAAATCTCGAACGTTGTGGTCGGCATAACTCTTTTTCCTGGACTAAGCTATACGAAGCCTATCCTAAATGACCCTGACCTTGTCCAATGCATCCTGAACTAGATTCGTACCCAACAACTGAGCCTCCCCGGCTCAAACCATCCAACCAGAGACCAACACCGCCTACCATATACAGCCTCATAAGGAGCCATCTGGATACTCGATTGGTAGTTGTTGTTGTAGGAAAACTCCGCTAAAGGCAAAAATTGATCCCACGAGCCTCCAAAGTCGATGACACAAGCTCGGAGCATATCCTCCAAAATCTAAATAGTTCTCTCGGACTGCCCGTCTGTCTGGGGATGAAATGTTATGCTCAACTCAACCCGTGTGCCCAGCTCTCGCTGAACTGCTCTCCAGAAATGCGAGGTAAACTGCGTACCTCGGTCCAAAATGATAGACACTGGCACACCATGAAGGAAAACAATCTTTTGGATATAGATCTCAGCTAACCTCTCAGAAGAATAGGAGACTGCCACAGGAATGAAATGTGTTGACTTGGTCAGCCTATCAACAATGACCCATTCTGTGTTGAACTTCTTCCGAGTCTGCGGGAGTCCAACAACGAAATCCGTAGTGATCCGCTCCCACTTCCACTCGGGAAGCTCAATCCTCTGAAATGAACCATCAGGCCTTTGATGCTCGTACTTAACTTGCTGACAATTCAAACACCGAGCCACATAAGCAACGATATCCTTCTTCTTTCTATGCCACCAGTAATGCTGCCGCAAATCCTGATACATCTTTAAGGCGCCCAAATGAATAGAGTGCCTGGAGCTATGGGCCTCTTATAAAATCAACTCACTAAGTCCATCCACATTAGGCACACAAACTCGACCCTGCAATCTCAAAACTCCATCATCACCTAAGGTAACCTGTTAGGCACCTCCGTGCTGCACCGTGTCTCTAAGCACACACAAATGGGGATCATCATACTACCGATCACACATACGCTCCAATAAAGAAGAAAGAGCAATCATGCAAGCTAACATACGAATGGGCTCGTAAACATCTAGCCTCACGAATTGATTAGCCAAAGCCTGAACATCCAAAGCAAGAGGTCTCTCACCAACCAGAATGTAAGCGAGACTGTCCATATTGGCTGACTTCCTACTCAAAGCATCGGCCACCACATTGGCCTTTCCCGGATGATATAAGATGGTGATATAATAGTATTTCAACAACTCCAACCACCTCATCTACCTCAAATTAAACTCCTTTTGCTTGAACAAATATTAAAGACTTTTGTGATCCGTGAACACCTCACATGCCATGCCATATAGATAGTGCCTCCAAATCTTCAATGCATCAACAATGGCTGCCAACTCTAAATAATGAACTGGATAGTTCTTCTCATGAATCTTCAACTTCTGCAACGCATAGGCAATGACCTTGACATCCTACATCAATACTGTGCCAAGCCTAATACGAGATGCATCATAATATACTATGTAAGGCCCTGAACCTGTGGGCAAAACCAACACCAGCACCGTAGTCAAAACTGTCTTGAGCTTCTGAAATCTTGCCTCACACTCATCCGACCATATGAACTGGGCACCCTTCTGGGTCAACTTGGTCATCGGGGCTGCAATAAATGAAAACCCCTCCATAAATCGACGATAGTAGCTTGCCAATCCTAAGAAACTCCGAATCTCTATAGTTGATGATGGCCTAGGCCAATTCTTGACTGCCTCAATCTTCTTCGGGTCAACCTGAATACCATCTGCTGATACAACATCACCTAGAAATGCAAATGAACTCAACTAGAACTCACACTTTGAGAATTTAGCATATAACTGACTATCCCTCAAGGTCTGAAGAACTACTCTAATATGCTGCTTGTGCTTCTCTTGACTGCGGGAACATATCAATATATCATCAATGAAGACTTTCATGAACGAATCCAAATAAGTCCTGAACACTCGGTTCATCAAATCCATAAATGTTGCAAGGGAATTTGTCAACCCGAATAACATCACCAAGAACTCAAAATGCCCCTACCGAGTGCGAAAAGCCATCTTAGGGACATCGGATTCCCTAATCCTCAACTAATGGTATCCAGATCTCAAGTCAATCTTTGAAAATACCTTGGCACCCCGAAGCTGATCGAACAAATCATCAATCCTCGGCAGCGGAAACTTATTATTGATTGTAAACTTGTTCAATTACCGATAATCAATACACATTCTCATTGACCCATCCATCTTCTTAACAAATAACACCGGCGCACCTCAAGGAAAAACACTAGGTCTAATGAAACCCTTCTTAAGCAAGTCTTGCAATTGCTCATTTAACTCTTTCAACTCAGGCGTGGCTATACGATACGGCGGGATAGAAATGGGTTGAGTGCCCGGAGCCAAATCAATACAAAAGTCAATATCCCTGTCGGGTGGCATACCCGGGAAGTCTGAAGGAAATACCTCAGAAAACTCCCGAACAACGGGCACAGAATCAATAGAAGGGACCTCAACACTAGAATAAAGAACATAAGCCAAATAGGCCAAACACCCCTTCTCGACCATACACCGAGCCTTCACATAAGAGATAACACTATGGGTAGAATGACCAGGAGTCCCTCTCCACTCTAAACGAGGCAAACCCAGTGAGGCTAAGGTTATAGTCTTGGCATGACGGTCCAAGATAGCGTGGTAAGGTGATAACCAGTCTATCCCCAATATAACATCGAAATCAACCATGTTCAGAAGCAACAAATCTACACGAGTATCAAGACCTCCAATCACCACAATACAAGAACGATAGACTCGATATACCACAATAGAATCACCCATCGGTGTTGACACATATACAAGGACACTCAAGGAATCACTAAGCATGACCAAATACAGTGCAAAATAAGAGGACACATAGGAGTATGTAGACCCTGGATCAAATAACACTAAAGCGTCTCTATCACAAACCAGAACAGTACATGTGATAACTACATCGGAAGCCTCAGCCTCAGGCCTCGCTGGAAGAGAAAATCATCAGGACTGGGCCCCACCACCTGGACTACCTCTCTGGGACGGCCTGCAGCTTGCTAGCCTCCACCTCTAGCGGTCTGAGCTCCACATCTAGCAACTATACCTCCACCTTTAGCATCTCTACCTTCAGCTCTACCCCCACCTCTAGCTGGCTGGGCGGGCTGTGGAACACTTGGTGCCTGAACCATAGCACGCGAACCCTTCTGCTGCGACTGAGTATCCACTAATCTCGGACAAGCCTTCTTGATATGACCATACTCACCATACTCATAGCATCAACCCGAGTACTACGGCTGAGGAAACTGAGACTGACCTTGGCGACCTGAATGACCTCCCCAAAAACTCTGGAGCGGCGGTGCACTGATAGGAGGTGGTGGTGCACTGTAGGGCTGCTGATCAGAATACTACATGTGAGAACCACGGCCACCTGAAGCACTGTGAGAAACCTGAAGTGCTGACTAAAGCACCGTGAGAATCCCTGCCTCATCTCTCCCTTCCTCTAGACGAGGCACCACTAAATCTGCCTGAATGACGGGGTCCCTTGTCTGCCCTATGACCACCCCCTTGTGATAGAACCATCTCAACTCTCCGGACCACATTGGCCACCTCCTGGAAAGATATCTCACTCCTAGTCTCTCTAGCCATCTGAAGACGAATCGGCCGAATGAGTCCATCAATGAACCTTCTCACTTTCTCTCTCTCTCTCTCTCTCTCTCTCTCTCTCTCTCTCTCTCAGTGGGAAATATGATAAGAGCATGGCAAGAATCACAGTTTGTATTCTCCAATGACCTACTACTTTCACCCACAACCATGTTATGAAATATCCTATGGCTACCATCGATCTCTCCATGATTAGTCCACACAAAGTAATTTGCTATAAACCCCTTCCTATAGTGATGATGCTTAACTTCCGCCAGTTTTTCAAACTTTATACAGTCGCACCTAACATAAGGGCACCTAATTACTCCTTCACTTAGTATGGTGGAAGTAACACTGCATGTCTAATAAAGTCATCCACCCCTTATACAAAATCCTCCCACATTCCCTGCCGATTAGGATAATTCCTATTGTACAGCCAAGTACAATGTTCCATCTATACAAATAAAACAAGAATAAATTAATTAGTTAATTCATATCCTAATCTTTTTTTAATTAACTAAAAGACCAATTCATATCCTAAAAGTCCAATTCATATCCTAAAATTTCAATTCATATCCTAAAAGTTCAATTTATAAACTAAAAGATTGATTCATATCCAAATAGTTCAATTAATTATTTATACTTTAAATAATTTAAATACATGAATTTGAGTTCTATTAAGAACCATAAGTTCATAATTTAAGGTAATTCATAATTTCTACCTTAAGTTCATAATTTATACATTAAATAATTTAAATGCATTAATTTGAGTTCTATACATTAATTATAAATCTAATGTAGTTCAAATCAAAAACCCTAATACTAAATAGACAAAAACTCTAAAAAAAATTACATAAAATTATATAGCAAAAATTAAAAATTAAAAAGCTAATAAGGTAGATTACTAACCTTGGTAGATTAAAAGGATGATTAAAAAGCACTGGTGGTGCTGCAGTGGCTCCGACGGACAGTGATAGCGGCGGACAATGATAGCAGCTCCGTCGGACAGATTTAGCAGCAGCTACGGCGATGGTGGCGCACGGTCACAGTGGAGGTGCAGGGTGGGAGGATTGATTTGTGTGAGGGAAATAGAGAAGGGGAGGGGAATGTGTAGAGAGAGAGTTTGGGGAAATTTTGGGAAGAAAAAAGAGAATGGGAGGGGAAATCCGTTTTTGACTCTGGATTTAGAAAAAGAGACCAACATTGGTTGCTATTTTGGTAGCTAATTAAGTTTTGACTGTTTGACCAAAATAGCGACCAACGTTGGTCGCTATTTTTTGACTTTTTGACCAAAATAGCAACCAAAGTTGGTCGCTATTTCTAAAAAAATCAAATAACTTTTTTTTCTATATATATATATATATATAGAAAAAAAAGTTATTTGATTTTTTTAGAAATAGCGACCAACTTTGGTTGCTATTTTGGTAGCTAATTAAGTTTTGACTGGTTGACCAAAATAGCGACCAACGTTGGGCGCTATTTTTTGACTTTTTGACCAAAATAGCAACCAAAGTTGGTCGCTATTTCTAAAAAAATCAAATAACTTTTTTTTCTATATATATATATATATAGAAAAAAAAGTTATTTGATTTTTTTAGAAATAGCGACCAACTTTGGTTGCTATTTTGGTAGCTAATTAAGTTTTGACTGGTTGACCAAAATAGCGACCAACGTTGGGCGCTATTTTTTGACTTTTTGACCAAAATAGCAACCAAAGTTGGTCGCTATTTCTAAAAAAATCAAATAACTTTTTTTTCTATATATATATATATATAGAAAAAAAAGTTATTTGATTTTTTTAGAAATAGCGACCAACTTTGGTTGCTATTTTGGTAGCTAATTAAGTTTTGACTGGTTGACCAAAATAGCGACCAACGTTGGGCGCTATTTTTTGACTTTTTGACCAAAATAGCAACCAAAGTTGGTCGCTATTTCTAAAAAAATCAAATAACTTTTTTTTCTATATATATATATATATAGAAAAAAAAGTTATTTGATTTTTTTAGAAATAGCGACCAACTTTGGTTGCTATTTTGGTAGCTAATTAAGTTTTGACTGGTTGACCAAAATAGCGACCAACGTTGGGCGCTATTTTTTGACTTTTTGACCAAAATAGCAACCAAAGTTGGTCGCTATTTCTAAAAAAATCAAATAACTTTTTTTTCTATATATATATATATATAGAAAAAAAAGTTATTTGATTTTTTTAGAAATAGCGACCAACTTTGGTTGCTATTTTGGTAGCTAATTAAGTTTTGACTGGTTGACCAAAATAGCGACCAACGTTGGGCGCTATTTTTTGACTTTTTGACCAAAATAGCAACCAAAGTTGGTCGCTATTTCTAAAAAAATCAAATAACTTTTTTTTCTATATATATATATATATAGAAAAAAAAGTTATTTGATTTTTTTAGAAATAGCGACCAACTTTGGTTGCTATTTTGGTAGCTAATTAAGTTTTGACTGGTTGACCAAAATAGCGACCAACGTTGGGCGCTATTTTTTGACTTTTTGACCAAAATAGCAACCAAAGTTGGTCGCTATTTCTAAAAAAATCAAATAACTTTTTTTTCTATATATATATATATATAGAAAAAAAAGTTATTTGATTTTTTTAGAAATAGCGACCAACTTTGGTTGCTATTTTGGTAGCTAATTAAGTTTTGACTGGTTGACCAAAATAGCGACCAACGTTGGGCGCTATTTTTTGACTTTTTGACCAAAATAGCAACCAAAGTTGGTCGCTATTTCTAAAAAAATCAAATAACTTTTTTTTCTATATATATATATATATAGAAAAAAAAGTTATTTGATTTTTTTAGAAATAGCGACCAACTTTGGTTGCTATTTTGGTAGCTAATTAAGTTTTGACTGGTTGACCAAAATAGCGACCAACGTTGGGCGCTATTTTTTGACTTTTTGACCAAAATAGCAACCAAAGTTGGTCGCTATTTCTAAAAAAATCAAATAACTTTTTTTTCTATATATATATATATATAGAAAAAAAAGTTATTTGATTTTTTTAGAAATAGCGACCAACTTTGGTTGCTATTTTGGTAGCTAATTAAGTTTTGACTGGTTGACCAAAATAGCGACCAACGTTGGGCGCTATTTTTTGACTTTTTGACCAAAATAGCAACCAAAGTTGGTCGCTATTTCTAAAAAAATCAAATAACTTTTTTTTCTATATATATATATATATAGAAAAAAAAGTTATTTGATTTTTTTAGAAATAGCGACCAACTTTGGTTGCTATTTTGGTAGCTAATTAAGTTTTGACTGGTTGACCAAAATAGCGACCAACGTTGGGCGCTATTTTTTGACTTTTTGACCAAAATAGCAACCAAAGTTGGTCGCTATTTCTAAAAAAATCAAATAACTTTTTTTTCTATATATATATATATATAGAAAAAAAAGTTATTTGATTTTTTTAGAAATAGCGACCAACTTTGGTTGCTATTTTGGTAGCTAATTAAGTTTTGACTGGTTGACCAAAATAGCGACCAACGTTGGGCGCTATTTTTTGACTTTTTGACCAAAATAGCAACCAAAGTTGGTCGCTATTTCTAAAAAAATCAAATAACTTTTTTTTCTATATATATATATATATAGAAAAAAAAGTTATTTGATTTTTTTAGAAATAGCGACCAACTTTGGTTGCTATTTTGGTAGCTAATTAAGTTTTGACTGGTTGACCAAAATAGCGACCAACGTTGGGCGCTATTTTTTGACTTTTTGACCAAAATAGCAACCAAAGTTGGTCGCTATTTCTAAAAAAATCAAATAACTTTTTTTTCTATATATATATATATATAGAAAAAAAAGTTATTTGATTTTTTTAGAAATAGCGACCAACTTTGGTTGCTATTTTGGTAGCTAATTAAGTTTTGACTGGTTGACCAAAATAGCGACCAACGTTGGGCGCTATTTTTTGACTTTTTGACCAAAATAGCAACCAAAGTTGGTCGCTATTTCTAAAAAAATCAAATAACTTTTTTTTCTATATATATATATATATAGAAAAAAAAGTTATTTGATTTTTTTAGAAATAGCGACCAACTTTGGTTGCTATTTTGGTAGCTAATTAAGTTTTGACTGGTTGACCAAAATAGCGACCAACGTTGGGCGCTATTTTTTGACTTTTTGACCAAAATAGCAACCAAAGTTGGTCGCTATTTCTAAAAAAATCAAATAACTTTTTTTTCTATATATATATATATATATATATATATATATATATATTCAGAGTGTTTTCGTACACTTAGTCCCTAAATGAGAGCTTAAGTGTTGGAAAGTTGAACCTAGTCGGAACAGTGTGAAGATGGCCTCGGAATAGAAATCTAGTGGTTCTGTTAGCTCCGTTGGGTGATTTCAGGTTTAGGGGCGTGGTCAGTTTGTGGTTTGGAGGTCCGTAGCTAATTTAGGCTTGAAATGCCCAAAGGTCGAATTTTGAAGTTTCCAGTTCGATAGTGAGATTTTGATCCGAGGGTCGGAATGAAATTCCCCTCTGTAGTGTTGAATGTGATGTGTGTGCAAAATTTCAGGTCGTTCAGACGAGGTTTGATAGACTTTTTTTATCGAAAGTATATTTTTGAGGATTTTGGAGTTCTTAGGCATAAATCCATGGTTAATACAAGTTTTTGATGTTGTTTTAGGTATTTTAAGGATTGGTACAAGTTTGGGTAGTGATTTGTGACTTGTTGGTGCCTTTGGTTGAGGTCCCCGGGGCCTCAGGATGATTTTGGATGGTTGACAGGGAGTTTTGAGGTATATTGTAGCTGTTGAACTTTGTTGCTTCTGGTATTTCTGCACCTGCAGTTTGGGGACCGCAGGTGCGATACCGCACGTGCGGAAGAAGAACCACAGAAGCGGAAAGAGGGGGAGTTATCAGGAACCGCAGATGTGGTGTGTTTTTCCTCAGAAGCGGTACCGCACCTGCGGGTGGGGAGCCGTAGATGCGAAAACTGGCGTTAAGTGATGGCTCGCAGGTGCGACCTTTTGGTTCGCAAATGCGGGACCGTAGAAGCAGTCCCAAGGCCGTAGATGCGGAAACTGCTGGACAGAATGGTTTTAAAAGGGGTTCCGCGACTTTGAAGTTTATTTTCACCATTTTAATCGTTTTTGAAGCTCTTTGGAGGGGATTGAAGAGGGATTAGAAGGGAATAACTTGTAGGTAAGATTACTGGTCTTAAAACTCATTTCTAATGTGAAATCTACCTAGTAAATCATGGAAGCTAGGCCTAAAATGGAAGAATTAGGGCTTGGGATTTAAGAGACTTGAAATAAGAATTTGAGGGGTCATTTGGTGTCCGATTTAAGTGTTCTTGGTATGTATGAACTCGTGAGAGTGTGAGGATTCCAGAAATATAAATTTTACCCAATTCTAAGACGTGGACCTAGGGCCGTTTTGGTTATTTTACCTAATTTCGCGTATTAGCTTAGAATTTAATTATGGAATCAGTTACTTGAGGTGTTATTTATAATATGCAATTGAATTGAATAGATTTGGGCTATTTTGAGTCGGATACTCGTGGAAAAAGCATTGTTTCGGATTGACTTGCGCTTGTTCGAGGTAAGTGGTTTGTCTAACCTTGTGGGGGTACTTTTCCCTTAGGATTTGATATAATTATTAATTGAAATGCCTTGTACATAAGGTGACGAGTTTATACTTGTGCTAATTGTTGGAAATCCGATTTTTCATTAAGTACTGCTAGTATGTTTACTTTCTTGTTTGGTTCTTGTACTATTTAAGCATGTATTAGCTTAGTAAAAGCATGCCTAAGTGATTAAGTTGCCTTATTTGTTTAACTGCTTACCTGAAGTTTGTGCCGCATGGTAGGCTAGATTAGTTGTTGCCTTAAAATGAAGTTTGGTATTTTCTGAGTGGTTCTCCTATTGATGTTGTGTATTTACATTGAGACTACGAATGTGGGATTTCGGTAGCTCCCCCCTTGTCTGTTTACATTTGAGACTACGAATGTGGGATTCCAGTAGATCCCCATGCACAGTGATATGGAACTACGGGAATGCACCCGGTAGATACTGGGTAATTATGTTTAGGACTACGGAACGGGATTCCGGTAGATTCCCGTGTACTATGAGTTGGATAACAGGACGGTATCCCGGGAGACTTATTGGATATGTATACTTGGGACTTCAAGACGGTATCCCGGAAGATCCCCGGTTGATATTGTTGTAGTTGAGCTATATTTTCCTTTGGTGTTTGCATTGCTTCTGTGTAGTTGTTGTTGTCCTTCATATTTGTGTTACCTTCTCTGTTGCTCATACTTACATTGTTTTCTATTCTATACGGTCGAATATCTTTTATTTAAACTCAGTAAGGCCCTGACCTTCCTTATCACTACTCAACCGAGGTTAGGCTTGGCACTTATTGAATACCGTTGTGGTGTACTCATGCCCTTTCTGTGCATGTTTTTCATGTGCAGATTCAGGTACCTCTACTCAGGCTTACCATTCTTGAGGCGAGGCGATTATACGGGACATCGAGGTATATTTGCCGCGTCCGATGACCGAGAGTCTCTTTCTATCCTTGCATTTAGTATTTATCCCTTTTGTATTTTCTGTTCTGGTTAGACATTCCGGAGATTAGAGCTATGTAGTATTTTTCTCAGCTTGTGGATCTGTGAGTTTTCGGGTTTTGGGATAGTGTATCAGATTTATTGAGGAGTTGTGTGTATATGCCGACTGGCATTTAAATATTATTTTTCAGTTATTTTTTGCTTTTGACTATTTATTCAGCAAGTTTAGTTTATTTTACACATTGTTAGGCTTACCTAGTCGTAGAGACTAGGTACCATCACGATAGTTCACAGAGGGTGAATGGANATATATATATATATATATATATATATATATATATATATATATATATATATATATATATATATACACATACATATAGTATTGATTAAAAACAACACGTCTCGACTTATATCAATTAATATGTTATAATTGATTCATCGACTTATTGTAATAGAGTTAATGAATTACATTCATTCATCACTAGGTTATAAGTCAATGAATCAGTTATAACATATTAATTGATATAAGTCGAGACATTTTGTTTTTAATATATATACATGCATCTGAGTAGGTTATAAGTCGATGAATCAATTTACAAGTGTATCAATACCTAAAAGAACCTGGCCCTGTATTCCGAGCGCTTCATGCACTTATATATACACACACACACACACACATATACACACACACAGATAATTCACTGTAATACTATAACGTATATATGACTTGTTACAGTATATGTTAGTGTGTGTATATATATAACACACATACACTTTGTGCTACTTTAACTACATATATAGCATGTTATAGTACATGATACTGCATTCATTATTTGTATAGTAATAGAGGTAATGAATTACATTCATTCATCACTAGGTTATAAGTCGATGAATCAATTATAATATATTAATTGATATAAGTCGAGACGTTGTATTTTTAATATATACACATGCATCTGCGTAGGTTATAAGTCGATGAATCAATTTAAAAGTGTATCAATACCTAAAAGAACCCGGCCTTGTGTACCGAGCGCTTCATGTTCTTATATATATATATATATATATATATATATATATATATATATATATATACAAACACACACACAAAATTCATTGTAATACTTTAACTACATATATAGCATGTTAGAGTATATTTTAGTGTATTCATCCCTTGTATTACAAAAGTGTTAACGGATTATATTTATATTATTTAGTGTCACGACCCAAACCCCGAACTCGGTCGTGATTGTGCCTCTCGTGAAGACAAGGCCAGCCAACCAAAACCAATTAATTATTAAAAACAATTAAACAATATAAAGGCAATCTAAAACCTGGCTTAATGATAATAAGTTGCGGAAATACAACCCGACATAGCCCGAACCGGGGTGATACAAGTCACGAGCATCTAACAATACCAAATCCTCAAATGCAACTACAGAGTTTTAAATACTGAACTAAGAATGTAAAAGAAATAGATACAGAGGAGCTCCAGGCCGCGAACGCCAACAGCTACCTAAAGACCCCTCGAAGATTTGCTTGAAGCTGAAATGAATCAGCACTCAGGAGCGGGACCAGATGCGCCTGAATCTGCACACAGGGTGCAAGGAGTAAAGAGAGTACTCCAACTCAGTGAGTAAGAAATATAAATAATGGCTGAAAGTAAGAAAACATGTAAGGCACAAGGCATTCTATAAAGAAGCAGTGAAATTAGTTAAAAACAGTAAAACCAATGAAAATCAAGTAAAATCCTTTTCTCAACAAATAAACCGGTAAAATGACAAATAGTTAAGGTAAAGTAACAAATAGAAGTTCGCCCCTCGGGCATAGTATCAATAAATCCGCCCCTCGGGCAACATCTCAGAACCATGCCAGCCCCTCGGGCTCAACCTCATATCACAATGGGTACCCACGCTCAGTGGGGGTGTGCAGACTCCTGGAGGGGCCCGTTATGGCCCAAGCGCAATAAAAAGTCATCTCGTCGCATCAAACCTAGGCCCTCGGCCTCATATCAGTCAACCCAGCTCGTGGAGTACATATCTCAGGACCTCGGCCTCAAATCTGTATCAATATTTCCTCACAAGAAAGGCCATCGGCCTTACTTAGTCAAAAATCCTCACGAGCCCCTCGGGCAATAGTAAAATAATGTTTCTCAGCCTAAACATCATTTAAAAATATTATTTAAGTCTCAAAACTGAGTAAAAATGGATGAGTAGTAAAATAATAGAAATTAACATGACCGAGTTCAAATAGTAAGTCAAAACATTTAGGAAATATCAAATAAAAGTCCCGAAGGGTTCAGATAGTTGGAACGAAGCCCAAATATGGCATTCAGCCTAATAAATGATGATACAAATAGTTTTAAATTAAGTACGCGGTAAAACCATCCATCGGGACGGACCAAGTCACAATCCCTAATAGTGCACGACACGCTCTTCATCAAGCGTGTGCCTCACCTTAATATATCACTACTATGTGCAATCCGGGGTTTCAAACCCTCATAACATACTTTAAATTCATTACTCACCTCGAACCGGCTAAATCTCTAGCTCACGACACATTTTCCCCTCGAATCGGCCTCCACACACGTCGAATTTATCACAAGTAAGAACGAGGATGTCAAAATATGCTAAGGGAACGAAGCCCAAGTGAAAATAATCAATAATTGACACAAATCCCAAAATAACCAAAACCTGACCCCCGGGCCCACTTCTCGAAATTCAGAAATTTTCACATCAATAGATTCCTTATCTCCCCACGAATTCATACATATCAAAAGTGTTCAAATCTAACCCCAAATGGTCCTTCAAATCCCAAATCAAAAGACCCATTTCTCAAGCCCTAGTTCTTCAATTTTAGGCTTAGTTTTCATGATTTTCTAGGTGGAATTCACATAATAATCGAGCTTTTAGTCGGAGAATCTTACCTCAAAACGTTTCCCCTTGAATCCCTCTTCAACCGCGTTCAAAAATCTCCCAAAATGAACAACTATGGAGGAAATGAGCCCCAAAATCGCGAATAAAATGAGTTAAAAACATTCTGCACAGGCCTGACTTTCCTTCTTCGCGAATGCGGTCAAACCCTCGCGTTCGCGAAGCACAAACTTACTTTGACCAAATTCCCTCTTACGCGAATGCGAAAAAACCTACGTGAATGCGATGACTTACATAGACAACCCTTCGGGAACGTGATCCCTTGGTCGCAAATGCGAAGAACACTTGAACCCAAACCAATTGATCCAAAAAGACCCTACGTGAACGCGGCCTAGCCTCTCGCGAACGCGAAGCTTAAAAATACCGGCCCTTCGTGAACACGTGACTCCCCTTCGCGAATGTGAAGGTCAAACCTGAAGCCTCCCTTCCTGATCCTTCGCGAACGCCAAGGTCCACTCGCGAACGCGAACACAAAAATGTCTGCATCTGCTAGAACTCAAAATCTGCAACTTCCTTAACTCAAAAATGATCCGATTGACCACCCGAAACTCACCCGAGGCCCCCGTGACCTCAACCAAAGGCACCAACACATCCTAAAACCTTATTCAAACTTGTTCAATCATTGAAACACCTCAAACAACATCAAATCACCCAAAACACATCAGATTCAAGCCTAAGTTTTCTAAAACCTTCCAAAATAAGCTTTTGATCAAAAACCCAACCAAACCACGTCCGAATAACCTAAAATTTTGCACACACATCCCAAATGACATAATGAAGCTGCTTCAACTCTCGGAATTCCATTTCGACCCCTAGATCAAAATCTCACCTATCAATCGGAAATCGCCAAAATATGAACTTCGCCAATTCAAGCCTAAAACTACTCCACACCTCCAAAACTCATTCCGATCATGCTCCTAAGTCATAAATCACCTCCCAAAGCTAAACGACAATCGAAACTCACATCCGATCCCTCTAACACATAAGTCAATATCCGGTTGACTTTTCCCACTTAAACTTTCTTAAAAGAGACTAAGTGTCTCAAAACTTACCAAAATCATTCCGAACTCAATCCGACCAATCTGATACCACAAAATAGGAATAACGAAGCATAAAGAAGTAGAAATAGGGGAAACGAAGCGGTAACTCATAAGACGACTGGCCGGGTCGTCACATCCTCCCCAACATAAACAAATGTTCGTCCTCGAACAAGTCAAGAAACATACTTGAAGCCTCAAACATGTGAGGATATCTGCTCTGCATCTCCCGCTCGGTCTCCCAGGTAGCCTCCTCTACGGGCTGACCTCTCCGCTGCACTTTCACTGAAGCTATATCATTTTATCTCAACTTTCGAATCTGACGCTCTAAAATATCTGTTGGCTCCACATCATAAGTCAAATCACCCTCCAACTGAACCGCGCTGAAATCCAGAACATGAGACGGATCCCTAATATACTTACAAAGCATAGAGACATGAAATACCGGATGCACACTCGATAATCTGGGTACCAAAGCAAGCTCATGAGCCACTTCCCCAACCCTCTTAAGTACATCAAAAGGTCCAATGAACCACGGACTCAACTTCCCTTTCTTCCCAAACCTCATAAGACCCTTCGTGGGCGAAACCTTCAACAGAACCTTCTCACCAACCATGTAGGACACATCTCAAACCTTCCTGTCAGCATAACTCTTTTGCCTCGACTGCACTGTACGAAGCCTCTCCTGAATCACCTTCACCTTATCTAAGGCATCCTGAACCAAATCTGTCCCCAATAGCCTAGCCTCACTGGGTTCGAACCAACCAACTGGAGATCTACACCACCTCTCGTACAAAGTCTCATATGGAGCCATCTTAATACTCGACTGGTAGCTGTTGTTATAAGCAAAGTCTGCAAGCGGTAAAAACTGATCCTATGACCCTCTAAAATCAATAACACAAATGTGTAACATATCCTCCAATATCTGAATAGTGCGCTTGGACTGCCCGTCCGTCTGAGGGTGAAAAGTTATGCTCAACTCCACCTGAGTACCTAACTCCCGCTAAACAGACTTCCAAATCTGGGAAGTAAACTAGGTGCCCCGATCTGAAATAATGGAAACTAGGACACCATGCAACCGAACAATCTCCCGGATATATATCTCTGCTAACCGCTCTGAAGAATAAGTAGTACAGATAGGAATGAAGTTCGTGGACTTGGTCAGCTGATCCACAATCACCCAAATAGCAACTTCTTCAAAGCCCGTGGAAGTCCAACAACAAAGTCCATAGTGATCTGCTCCTACTTCCACTCCGGAATAACCATCCCCTGAAGCAAGCCACCCGGTCTCCGATGCTCATATTTCACCTGCTGACAATTGAGACACCGTGCTACAAATCCCACATTATCTTTCTTCATTCTCCTCCACCAATAATGCTGCCTTGGATCCTGATATATCTTCGCTGCTCTCGGATGAATAGAATACTGCGAGCTATGGGCCTCCTCTAGAATCAACTCCCGAAGCCCATCTACATTGGGCACAAAAATCTGGCCCTGCATCCTCAATACTCCATCATCAACAATGGTCACATCCCTAGCATCATCATGCTGAACTTTATCTCTAAGGACAAGTAGATACGGTTCATCATACTGGCGCTCTCTAATGTGATCATATAAAAAAGACCGAGAAACTATACAAGCCAATACCCGACTAGGCTCCGAAATATCCAACCTCACGAATCAATTGGCCAAGGCCTGAACATCAATTGCAAGAGGTCTCTCCCCAACTGGAATATATGCCAAACTCCCTATACTCACTGCCTTTCGGCTCAAAACATCGTCCACCACATTGGCCTTTCTCGGATGGTACAATATAGTGATATCATAATCCTTAAGAAAGACCAACCATCTCCCTGCCTCAAATTAAGATCCTTCTGCTTGAACAAATGCTGAAGACTGCGATGATCCGTGAATACCTCACAAAACATGTCATACAAGTAATGCCTCTAAATCTTCAATGCATGAACTATGGCAGCTAACTCTAAATCTTAAACGGGGTAGTTCTTCTCATGGGGCTTCAACTGACTAGAAGCATGAGCAATAACTCTACCCTCCTACATCAATAACAACCAATCCCTACTCTCGAAGCATCACAATACATGGTATATGAACCTGAAGCTGATGGTAAAACCAACACTGGAGCTGTGGTTAAAGCTGTCTTGGACTTCTGAAAGCTCTCCTCACACTCGTCCGACCGTACAAATAAAGCACCTTTTTGAGTCAACTTGGTCAAAGGCGATGTGATACATGAGAATCCCTAAACAAACCAACGATAATAGCCTGCCAAACTAAGAAAATTGCGAATCTCTGTGGCTGAGGACCGTCTGGGCCAACTTTGAACTGCCTCTATATTCTTTGGATCAACTTGAATACCCTCACTAGACACCATGTGTCCAAAGAATGCCATTTAAATGAGCCAAAACTTACACTTGAAGAACTTTGCATAAAGCTTCTCCTCTATCAATCTCTGCAACACAACCCTCAAATGCTCCACGTGCTCCTCTAACTATGCGAATATACCAGGATATCATCAATGAAGACTACTATGACAAACGAATCAAGATAAGGTCGGAACACGATATTCATCATATGCATGAACGCTGCTGGGGCATTGGTCAGCCAAAAGACATAACCAGGAACTCATAGTGACATATCTGGTCCTGAAGGCCGTTTTAAGAATATCCTGTCGATGCCCCCTTTTTCTTTAAAGGCGAAATTGAATTTACGACATTTGGGATGATAACACTTTTCCCTTTTGGGATTTGGGTTTGTTTTGTAATTTGAAGAGTCGCCACCTAATGATTAAGTGCATTAGGAGACAAAAGGGTTTTTGAGTTAGAAAACCAGAATTTAGGTAAGGGCTAGAAATTATCTCGAGGGAAAGGTGTTAGGCACCCCTCAAGATCCACTAGTGTGGTTCCCGACCATGTTATATTGTAACTTCACATAATCAAGTAGACAATCAAAGATTCAAATATACAACATTTCAAATAAGCAAAAACGAGCTTTGAAGGTAAGTAGGGAAGGCAAAGGTTTACGAAAAATTTGAATAGTTTTAAAAAATCCAACAAAGGGAGAGGGGTCCTAGGTTTATAATTAATATGGATCACCCCACACAATACCCGGTAACCGTTTATACACGTGGTGTTATTGCGTGGTCATCATATCCATATTCTACCCTTCCCACCCCGTAAAGGTTATTAAACGCGTGAGTTGGTCACGAATACTTATTGCGTGCTATTACCCATCTCATCCTATAAGTCCTGGAGGGTATTTAGGGCCACTATTCCTACGTGGTAGGTACTAGGCTGAACCCTTAAGTTTAAAGGCAAAAATGCTAAGCGACATACTTAACAGATAGAACTGCACATAAGGGGAACATACAAAGACACATAGAGGCTCACAGATCCCTCCACAAGTAAACACATAATTAGAACATCTCAAACATATTTAAAGCCTCAAAGATAAGAGTTTAAAAAGCCGTAATGTTGAAAATAAAATAGTATGTTTCAGTGAAAGCAAAAAGCTTAATTAAGACTAAGTGACTTGAACCATGCTCGATTTTCAGAAATACGACTAGGGATAGTGGTAAGATTTAGAAGTATACAGTAGTTTAGGAGTTAGTGAAAATATAGATAAAATCTTTAAAACACACTTTGAAAAATAGAGTAAAGGTATTAAAGGTACAGTAACTTGACGAGACATAAAATAGCATGATTCTGGGCAGAAAGGGTAACCCAGTAGAAAACATAGTAGAACAAATACAAAATTTCGAGATCATTTCAAAGTAGGGTGGGAGTTTTAGTAAAAAAAATAGAGTGAAGTTCAGAGACTCAAAATGAGAATGGGGAGCGGCAGAGTTCAAAATTAAAAGAGGCTAGTTAGTCTAAAAATGGTAACAGCATGATTAATCGATTCTTATTAGGCCTAAAGTTTGCATAGGCATCGTATACATTGTCTGATTATCTTAAAGAGTGGACATGCATATTTGATTCTGATTTTAAAAAGGGATACACACACAGTACTTGTACTATTAGATTAAGCATGTTAATATGCGTTTTGACAATTGCAATCCAGATAAGTATGAAACTCTAAGCAACAGGATGTCTAATGCACATAGGAGTTCCTAAAACATGATTTCTATGTAGTAATGACAGTTTATTTGACTTATTCTTAATAATTAAGATTAAGAAGTGAGTACAATAACATACACAGAGTGAAAGACCTAAAGCAGGGTTTCTAATGCATGACATGCATGTCCTAAGCAGGTTATCTATTGCGCAAATAGGTAAAATAAAACCTATGAACAAGTTTTCTACCCATAAGAATAAACATGCATATCCCCTCACCCCATATTCACTATTCAGCCCCCAACCATTCATTTACAAATTATTACAAACTAATAGTATCTGAATTACAGTAATAGAGAACAAAAATAAGAAGTTATTCTATAGGGAGCCTTCAATAGTCCCAAATCCTCCAAACCTTACTGCCAAAATAACCCTTCATAGCTTGGGATATGTCAAAGTTCCCTAAGGACCTCAAGGGGGCTCTTGGGCCATGCTCATGCCCAGACTTAGTAACCAAGAGTGAAACATGTACAGTGTGGAAATACCAGCCTTAGTGTGTCAGAGTTCAGAGGGTACGCAGGAGGTTCCCAAAGTAGTGCTCACACTGAGGGGGTGGAACTTAAGTATCTAGGAATAAAGTGAAGTGCAAGAGAGCTCAAAATTTTTTTTACAGAAATAGAGTTGAAAGGAATTTCACTTAAAACATTTAATAAAACAAAAGAGTCTATTTAGTAAAATAGTTTTTTGAAAAGAGAATAGAGTAATAAGTAATAGCCTAGACACAGCACCTCCAAAAATAGATTTATACACAGCCAAAGACCACAGAACCAAGGCAGGTCTAGCAAACACAAACAAAGATAGTGGAGTTAGGGACACATAGGACAAAATATATAACCCAGCAAAGGTCTAGGACTTGCTCAAGCATGTTCAGAAATGGCCATCAATGGCATAGTCAGAGAAAAACAGACGGGAAGAACAATCACATAGAGGGGTGATAGAGATTTGGGATAAGTATGCAAGTCATGCTTAGAAACACACATAAAGGGGGTATACTAATCCAAAGGGAAGGGAAGACATAATAACATTCTAGTGATGCATTTGAATTATAGATTTTGCAAGAGAACCACAAATAGAAGCAAACTAGAAATAATAAGAACTGAAACAAATAGAGAATCATATTGTTGTTGGAGCTTTGAATTGAAACTAGGACATAACGGTAAGAGAGCAAGAGCAGGATGCAAAGACAAAGTGATAACACAGTATTAGCCTTGGCTTACAGCCAGCTAATAATAGGCAAGAGCGGAGAATAGCAATAGAGCAAAAGGAGAAAGAGAGAAAGAGCACAAGAAAATGCAGAATTGAGAGTATTCACTGATGTCCTTTTGTTAGTGAAGGAGTAGGGTATTTATAATTCTGAAAACGTGTAGAAAAATATGGTAAGAAGTAAAGTGTAGTATAATTATAAAAGTAAAATAAAATTAGAATCAATCAATGTAAGTACTCCCCTTTAATTGGGAAGTCCTAGTTCAAACGGTAATAAGTTGTGTCAAACAGGGAAATAAATCATGTAAGAAATGATTTGATCATATAAGGGACAACAAATGTATAGAGCACGTGACTAGGACCAAGTTCAGAATACCCTAAGGAAAGTATATTTTGACAGCAAAAGTATTCATTGAGATAAGGCAGGGAATAACTTAATTTCGGAAACCACTAAGAAAGACATCAAGTGAGATTCAAATCACAGGAAATCAGCACCAATTAGGGAGAATATCACACATGTAAGAAGACACTTAAAATCAGTAGCGAATGTTGTGTAAAAAATCAGTAAAGAGTGTTAAGGCAAGTATCATGGTTGAAGGAAAGTACGCAAAATCAGTAAACTACTAGTCACAATCATTCAACGATTCAAAATGGCAAACTAATGCTAATTTAAAGGGAATAAACACACATTAGACAAAAATCAGAAACCCTAGTATATGACATTAGGAGTCATGTGAGTCAGGGAGGCAAGAAGAACCCAAAGACAAACAGCATAGGGTAAAGATCAGTGAAACATGAACGCATATGCGAGCACACTGGCAAAAAAATAGCTTTCAGGGTTTTAGGTCTAAAAATTAGGGTTTCACATAGATATTAGTACGAACCAATAGAATAGACATGATACATGCAAAAGGAGACGAAGAGCCATAAACCCTAATGTGAAAACAGAGTACAATCACTAGAATTTCAAGCCATTCGTGATAATCAAACACATATACTGACCCAATCGCAAGGAAAAGACTTCAACAATGGTAAATATGAGGGAAAGTCATGAGATAGTGTTAAAAATGATAAAGAAACCATTTTGAGAAAGGGTTCTGGAACCCTAGTTAAAAACAAAGATCTGTTTAGTAAAAACAGAAAGTCTTAAAAGGAAACATCATAATAACTCGTAATATGCGTAGATCTACTGTAAATCTAAAAGATTCGGAGGTTTCAAACATTAGGGTTTCACTGAAAACCTCAGAGAAGAAAACAAGAACCTCAAACGTTACTGGCTCGAGCCTCAAAGGTCACAGACCTCACTCGAAATCAAACCTCAGGGGCCTGAAGCAAACAGGAACTCCATGGGTATGAGTAGACGGGTCCTCACCCTTGGAGGGCCTTAGGGATGTCATTACTGGCATAAGAGAACCATATGAGGCAGGGGTTGAGGAATCCATGGTCTCCGATGGAGAAGATCGCTGGAGAAGATGAAGGGACTCATCGGAGAAGTGAAGAGACAGAAGTCTCTAGAAGAGACCAGAGATAGAGAGAGAGAGAGAGTAGAGATATGAGAAACGGTCTCGAAGAATGAGGGGTCAGGGGGGAAGTTAGATTTAATTAAGGAAAATAGATTTGAGCCATTGATCTTATTTGATCAACAGCTTAGATTAAATCGGGGTTGGGCCGGGTTATATTAGGGATTGGGCTGGGGTGAGTTTAATTGGGTATTGGGTCAATTAAATATGATAGGGGTGTGGCCAAATTGGCTAAAATTGAAATAATAAAGGGTTGTTTGTTAAATAGCTAATTTTCCCTCTTTTATTATTTTATAAAATATTTATTAAGATTTTAAAATAAATTAAAGGTACTGAACTTAATTAATAACGTATAAATATTAACCTAAAAATACTAAAAATGATTTTATAATTGTAAAATGCTGTTAAATGTAAAATAGGCTATAATTATAATTATATGCAATTTATCTTAAAAAAATACCAAACAAATGTGTAAAAATATGCAAAAATTAATTATTCACCAAAAATGCTAGTCTGGGAATAATTATTGAATTTTGTACTATTAAAATAGACAATAAATTAATTTTAAAATCTTTAAAAGTAAGGAAAAAATATCAAAACTCTTGGGAATGCTTATATATACATGCACATGTTATTTTGAGAATATTTTGAGTATACAAAAAATACATGGAGAAAATTGAGTATCAACAGGTGCCCCTCTTTACCCAAGAAGGATGAAAGAGTTGTCGGGTAAAGATATGATGGCCAATTTTGACCGAACGAAACGATTTGAGAATTTTGACCGAGCTCTGTTTCTTGAGCTTCCTACATATCCCTGGTCTTACAGGAATCAGGTCATATGTAATTTGGGAATCCGTCGGCGGAGCATGCCGATAGAGATTTCAAAAGACGGACGCGATATTCAGGTTGGGACAGGTGGTCGGAGTATAGTAGGCTGCAGGAACTGGAGCGAGATCGCTCCTGCTGAGGCGGCCATTGATAGTCGGTGTACCTGCAAATAAGCAATACGAACATATATTGTGCATAAATTTAAACGTGATGCAGGTTCCCGTTGGACCATGAATGCTGTCTTCGAATGGGTAGGATGACGTCCTCAGACCATGACGTCCTGGGCCATGAAGCGTATAATAGAGGATTCGCAGACTATGAAATGATGTCTCGGGCTATGATAATGGTGCCTCCGAACCATAATGAATTTAAATAATGATATGCAAAAGATAAAGATAGGGTCCTCAGGCCATGGCATGGCGTTCTCGGGCTATGACAATGGTGCCTCCGAACAATGATGCCTTTGGACAATTTGGCTATCATTCATCTTATGAAATGCAGTATTTGGCGATCTTTCAGCCGATGCAAGACTTAAATGAAGTGGCGATCTTTCAGCCGATGCAAGACTTAAATGAAGTGGCGATATTTTAGCCGATGTAAAGATTTAAATAAAGTTGCGATATTTCAGCCAATGCAAGACTTAAATGAAGTGGCAATATTTCAGCCGATGTAAAGATTTAAATAAAGTTGGCGATATTTTAGCCGATGTAAAGTGTAAACATAGATGGCAATTTTTCAGCTGATGTAAGGACTCAAATGAAAGGTGGCGGTATTTCAGCCGTCCAAGAGATGAAGTGGCGATATTTTAGCCGTGCAAGAGATGAAGTAGCGATATTTCAGCCATGCAGGATTTAAGTAAAGTTGGCGATCTTTCAGCCAAGCAAGATTTAAATAAAGTCGGCGATCTTTCAACCATGCAGGTGGAGACAATGCTTAGTCTCGGAAGGTAGAAAGGTAGCCTTATGCAATACAAGAAAATGCAGATGGAGACAGTGCTTAGTCTCAGAAGGCAGAAAGGTAGCCTTATGCAATGCAGCCGGAATGCAGATGGAGACAGTGCTTAGTCTCGGAAGGCAAAAAGGTAGTCTTATGTAATGCAGCAGAAATGTAAGTGGAGACAGAGCTTAGTCTCGGAAGGCAGAATGGTAGCCTTATGCAATGCAAAGAAATGCATATGGAGACAATGCTTAGTCTAGGAAGGCAGAAAGGTAGCCTTATGCAATGCAAGAAAATGCAGATGGAGACAGTGCTTAGTCTTGGAATGCAGAAAGGTAGCCTTATGCAATGCAGCAGAAATGCAGATGGAGATAGAGCTTAGTCTCGGAAGGCAGAAAGGTAGCCTTATGCAATGCAGCAGAAATGCAAGTGGAGACAATGCTTAGTCTCAGAAGGCATAAAGGTAGCCTTATGCAATGTGCGGAAAATACAGATACAGACAATGCTTAGTCTTGGAAGGCAGAAAGGTAGCCTTATGCAATGCAAGGAAATGCAGATGGAGATAATGCTTAGTCTCGGAAGGCAGAAAGGTAGCCTTATGCAATGCAGCAGATGTAGGTGAATAGTTACGAAAGCTCTTAGCTGATAGATGATAGCTAATAGTCGATTGCATCATTGTAGGCACTTGTAAGTAAGTGATGATTCTGAGAGTTGTATTCCTGAAAAAGTATGAGTATGTAATCGTATCTGATGATTTCATGCCTTGGGGTGCCTGTATTCAAAGATAAATCGTGAGTTTTGTGAAGGGTAAAGGTTAGTTCGTCCTCCCGTGGACTTCGCTTGTCCTACTCGGCTCTTGCTTTCATTGGGGTAGCGTCCCTAAACGAAGCAATTTTGATAGTAGCCATGCATGATTTAGTAAATAATATGATGTAACTACATAATTTAAAATGATTTTCTTTTAGATGAACCGATGACTGCGACGCGATTCAAGAGATTGCGGCCTCTTTTGCTCCAGAATTTTGAGGGTCCTCCTCAAAATTTTGCCCCAGTTTACTGGGCCGGTGCCTCTAACGGTTGCGTGTGATGAAGGACTGAGAATCAACTTCGGAATTTTGACGTTCCTCCTCAATATTCTGCCCCAATTTCCAATATCGGGGGAAATGAAAAATTTTATTGAATTGTGACCGAACCCATAAGGCTGCCTACGTATCCCCTCTTAAACGGGAATCAGGTCAGACGTAGTTAAAATTACATCATATAGGGAAGCATAAAGATTACACATAGTAATGCTTGACTGCATCTGAATTGATTGGCTTTGTCCAGACTTCTCCATCCATTTCTATGAGTATGAGGGCTCCTCATATTAGAACCCGGTGAACCATATATGGACCTTGCCAGTTGGGAGAGAGTATTCCTTTGGCTTCATCCTGGTGCGAAAAGATTTTCTTTAACACCAGCTGCCCCGGTGTGAATTGTCTCGGCTTGACTCTTTTGTTGAAGGCTCTGGACATCCTATTCTGATATAATTGGCTATGGCAAACTGCAGTCATTCTCTTCCCATCTATTAGGGCTAGTTGCTCGTAGCGGCTTTTTACCCATTCTGCATCGTCAAGTTCTGCTTCTTGTATGATCCTCAAGGAGGGGATTTCTACCTCGGGAATGACTACCTCTGTGCCATAGACCATCATGTAGGGATTTGCCTCGGTTGACGTGTAGACTGTGGTGCGATATCCCAATAAGGCGAATGATAACTTCTAATGCCACTGCTAATGCTTTTCTATCATCTTCCTTAGTGTCTTCTTGATATTCTTGTTGGCTGCTTCTACGGCTTCATTCATCTGAGGTTTGTAAGCTGCAGAATTCTTATGTTTGATTTTGAATGTTTCACATATGACTTTCATCAAGTCACTGTTGAGATTGGAACCATTATCAGTGATGATCGACTCCGGGATGCCGAATCGACAAACGATGCGGTCGCGGACAAAGTCTGCCACAACTTTCTTGGTCTCTACCTTATATGATGTTGCTTTAACCCATTTGGTGAAATAATCAATTGCCACTAGAATGAACATGTGCCCGTTTGATGCGGCAGGCTCGATAGGTTTGATGACATCTATTCCCCAAACGGCGAACGGCCATGGCGAGCTTGTTGCATTAAGCTCACTAGGAGGCACCTTTATCATATCTGCATGTATATTACAGTGATGGCATTTTTGGACATACTGGATGCAGTCCGTTTCAATACTCATCCAAAAATATCCAACTCAGAGTATTTTCTTGTCCAGGACAAAACCATTCATATGCGGGCCACAGGTTCCTACATGAACCTCTTCTAACAACCTGGATGCTTCCTTTGCTTCGACACACCTTGGTAATCCCAAGACGGGAGTCCTTCTATATAGAATTACTCCGCTGTGAAAGAAGTGATTGGATAACCTTCGCAAGTGTGCGCTTCTGAGTAGCGTTTGCAAGTTCTGGATATTCTCCTATTGTCAAATACTCTTTGATGTCATGGAACCAAGGCTTTCCGTCTGCTTCTTCCCCAACATGAGCACAGTAAGCTGCCTGATCATGGATTTTCACCGGGATAGGATGAAGTTCTTATCTGGATGCTGAATCATAGATGATAGGGTAGCCACTGCGTCAGCAAACTCGTTCAGCATTCTGGGGACATGTTGGAATTCTGTCCATGTAAACCTCCTCCTCAACTCCTGTATATGATGCTGATAAGGGAGTATCTTCGAGTTCTCGGTTGCCCATTCTTCTCGGACCTGATGTATAAGCAGGTCTGAATCCCCAATCACTAGTAACTCCTGAACGTTCATGTCAATGGCCAACTTGAGCTCCAAGATGCAGACTTCGTATTCGGCCGTGTTGTTAGTGCACAGGAATCTGAGTTTGGCAGATACCGAATAATGCTGGCCGGTTTCTGAAACTAGGACTGCTCCTATGCCTACTCCTTTGAAATTTGCTTCTCTATCGAAAAACATCTGCCAGCCATCATAGGATTCTACAATATCTCCTCCTATGAAAGATACCTCTTTATCAGGAAAATACGTCTTTAGAGGCGCGCATTCTCCGTCTGCAGGATTTTTAGCAAGATGATCTGCTAGTGCTTGTCCTTTGATTGCCTTCTGATTCACGTAAACAATGTCGAATTCACTCATCGGGATTTGCTACTTGGCAAGTTTGCCAGTGGGCATGGGCTTCTGAAAGATATATTTCAGCGAATCCATTCTTGATATGAGGTAAGTGGTATAGGCATAGAAATAATGCCTCAACTTCTGAGTTACCCAAGTCAAAGCATAATAGGTGCATTCTAATAGAGTGTACTGGGCCTCGTATGGAGTGAACTTCTTGCTGAGGTAATGGATGGCTTGCTCCTTTCTCCCTTTTTCATTGTGTTGCCCCAGAACACAACCTAATGCTCCATCCAATACTGCAAGGTAGAGCAATAGCAGTCTACCTGGTTCGAGCGGAACCAAAACTAGCGGCGTTGATAGGTATTCCTTGATTCTGTCGAAGGCTTTCTGATAATTATCGATCCATTTAGTAGCGGCATCTTTCTTCAACATCTTAAAGATGGGCTCACAAATGACAGTGGATTGAGCTATGAACCGGCTGATGTAGTTGAGTCTCCCCAAGAAACTCATTACCTCTTTCTTATTCTTTGATAGTGGCAATTCTTGAATGGACTTAACCTTTGATGGATCCAGCTCTATTCCTTGGAGACTTAGGATAAACCCAAGCAAATTTCCAGTAGGAACCCTGAATGCGCACTTGGTGGGATTCAATTTTAGATTGTACCTCCTCAGTCTGTTGAAGAATTTCCTCAGATCTTCCATGTGGTTAGTGGCTTTCTTGGACTTGATGATAACATCATCTACATACACTTCGATCTCTTTGTGTATCATGTCACGGAAAATAGTAGTCACGGCCCTCGTGTAGGTGGCCCCAACATTCTTTAACCCAAACTGCATCATCTTGTAACAATACATCCCTCATGGCATAATAAAAGATGTTTTCTCATCGTCTTCCTCATCCATCCATATCTGATGATACCCAGCAAAACAATCGATAAATGACTGCAGCTCATGCTTGGCGCAGTTGTCAATCAGAATATGTAGGGGAAGTTGTCTTTTGGACTGGCCCGGTTAAGGTCCTAGTAGTCGACGCAGACCCTGAACTTCCCATCCTTCTTCGGCACTGGCACAATGTTGGCTAACCATGTTGGATACTCTACTACCCTAAGGACCTTGGCTTTGACTTGCTTGGTGACTTCTTCCTTGATTTTCAAACTCATGTCAGGCTTGAACTTCCTGAGCTTCTGTTTTAGCAGCGGACATGTTGGATCCGTTGGCAGTTTGTGAGCTACAATAGATGTGTTGAGACCAGTCATATCATCATACGACCAGGTGAATATGTCTTCATACTCTCTTAGAAATTCCATGTACTCTTCTTTTTCTGATGGCGACAGATGAACACTGATGCGCGTTTCTTTGACATTCTTTGTGTCCCCCAAGTTAATAACCTCAGTTTCGTCCAAGTTAGACTTAGGCCTCTTATCAAAGTTCTCAACTTCTTTAATAACCTATTCTGGTTATCATCCTCTTCTGAGTCTATATTCGTCTGTTGCGTTGTCTAGTTGCACAATCGTCGGTTCATCAAGATAAGTAACAGTAATGCTGTGTAAAATAAAGTAAATAATAGAGAAAATAATAAGAGTGAGATTCATAAGAAACTGAAATGCTTTTGATAAATTTCATAATTGTTTTGAACATTTGAGCTCTTATTTTCGAAAATTAAAAATGCGAAAAGGAAATCAACTAGTGAAAAAGTAAAAGGTAATGCATGGTGCTTTGTACAGCCTTGCTACCCCGAAGCTCTCTAGGCCCTGGTGGTTCTGATAGACCAATTATTGAGGCGTGCTCCTCGGCTCACAGCTCGTATGGAAGGGCCTTCCTCCCCTTCCTCCTCAAAAATGACACAATAGTCCATATTATCATCCTCCAGGAACAAGTTCCTCATTGTTGCTAATATTTCCTCTTCTTCTGACCCATAAATAACTTCGGCTGGTTGGAAAGTCTGATCTAGAAGGGGTATCGGATGCTCCAATAGATAGTAGGGACCGCTCCAGGGTGGCGACCATTCTTTGAATTCCTTCCAGGTGTACTCATATTCCAAACCAAAAGTGGTACCATGCTTCTTCAGCTTGATAGGTTCGATGATTCCCTAGAGGTTCCTACCGAGTCCCTTGCCAGGTTCATATCCACTCCAATTCAGTATGCTTTCAATCCTGTTATCCCACCATTTATCTTTGTCCACAGCATTGACTCGCTTAATATGATGGTAGGTTTCCCCACCTATCTTTCTCCTTCCTCCGATCGCTAGAATGGTTTGGAGACTGTATATGGGATTGCTACCGTCACTGTGAATAATTACCTCATGGTGATTCCACTCAAATTTCACCACTTGGTGTAGGGTCGATGCTACAGCTCCGGCGGCATGAATCTAGGGTCGTCCCAACAACAGATTGTAGGATGCTAGGATGTTTATCACTTGAAAGTCGACATCGAACCAAGTCGGTCCCATCTGCAGACACAAATTGATTTCCCTAATGGTGGTCCTTTGGGAGCGGTCGGAAGCTTTGACATTGATGGCTCCATCTTTGATCTCATACAGGCTCTTTCCTAATATTCGGAGAGTCACCAAGGGAAAAATATTGAGGCTGGACCCTCCGTCAATCAAAATCCTGGTGATGAAATAATCCTCGCATTGCACAGTGATGTGCAGTGCCTTATTGTGGCTCAACCCTTCTGGTGGCAGCTCATCTTCATGGAAAGTGATTTTGTGACTTTCCAATACTTACCCCACCATGTTCGCCATTTCTCCTCAAGTTATATATTGTTGGGTACATATGCCTCTCTCAGTATCTTCATCAAGGCATTCTTATGTGCATCAAAGCTTTGCAATAGAGCTAGGATGGAGATCTGTGCTGGTGTTTTATTCAGTTGATCAATGACTGAGTACTCTTTTGCCTGTACCTTCCTCCATAGGTCATAAGGCCCAGGTTCGATATGTCATCCAGAGGCTGGCTTACTTGATTCAGCCAAATGTTCCAGAGTATAAACCTTGCCAGTTCGGTTCATACCTTGTGCTGTTGAACTCTGCCAATAAGCTTCTTGAATTCTTCCACCATGTTCTTGATGAGCAGGTCCTTCTCAGTGGATTCAGGTATGTATAAGGTTTATGGAGTGTGGGGTAAGGTTTTCAGGTATATGGGGTTGCTTTGATGCACTCCAGGAATTTAGGCGTAGTGGTGGTCGCTAGACGAGTTTTAGGGATCAAGGATAGGTTGTGGTGCGTTTTGAGGAGTGTGATAGGTGGTGGTTTATGGATATTGAGTTGGGTGGGATGATGTATGGAGGGGTAGGTTCTGGTGGAGGATTAGGATTTTGAGAAGGTTTGGCAAACTGATGAGGTCAGTCGTGTAGTCCCAGGGGACAATCTTTGTATGGAATAGTGTTATGGCTGACATTGCCACCGGGATGGGTACCATAGCTTTGGGAGGTAACACAGCAACTTTAAATGGTTCAGGTGCCTTTAGGGACCCAAACTCAACCTCAATTGGTCCTAGCGCCTTTGCGGAAGATGGTGCTTCAATATTGAGTGGTATGGACATGTTCACCTCAGCGTCTTCAGAATGCTGGATCTGGACTACAATCGGATTAAGTGTGACTGTTGGTTTCTTTGGCTCGTCACCTTTAGTGATTAATCTGATCGATCATTTGGGGTCCCAATCGTCTTCTATCTCTATCATATGAACGCCTCCCCCTTTTTGGTCAAGCAGAGGGTTATTGCGGACGTTCGGAGTAAGCTCCTTTGCCACAATGATCTTGTTGTCAATCAAGGCCTGAATCTTGTCCTTCAGGGAGCGACACTCATCAATGGTATGACCCTTCATGATCGAATGGTAGGCACAGGTTTTGTTCGGGTTGACCCATTAGGAAGGATTTTCTGGAGTTATGTCAGGGATAGGATTGACATAACCAGTGGACCCTTTCATGCAGCTAGTCGATTGGTTCGGCAATGGAAGTGTACTGTTTGGGAGGTTTGCGATCGAAGTTTGGCCAGGGTCTAGGGAAATTTTGGCGAGGTTATTGATAGTGAGCTTGTTGGGTATTGTAGGCTTGGTAGAAATGTGATGGTTGGGAGTATTTGGGTGATGTAGGCTGGTATGTAAGAGGTGGAGATGATTGGTAAGTAGGTGGTGGAGCTTGGTAGGAAGGTGAGGATGCTTGGTAAGTTGGGATAGGTTGATATGTGAGTGGAGGTAATGGGTAGGTTTGGTATTTGACTGGGGATTTTGTCCTCTAGGCAACCATTATGGCATTCACATCCCTTTTCTTGGATGCGCCACCAGACTGTAGGGCCTTGTTGGTATCCTGCAATGCTTCGAAGTTAGTGACCATACCACTTTTGATACCTTCCTCGATCCTCTCCCCTAGTTTGATGATGTCAGAAAATTTCTGGCCTTTGATCAACATCAACCTCTCATAGTACTGTGGGTCCTGAGCTCGGACGAAAAGTCTGTTCATTTGTTCTTCTTGTAAGACTGGACTGGCCTTAGCGGCTTCATATCTCCAACGAGTAGCATACTCGCGGAATGTCTCCTTGGGTTTCTTCTTTAAATTCTGGATGTAGAATACATCTGGTGAATTCTCTGTATTGAATCTGAACCTGTCCATGAAACTAGACGCCATACCTACCAATTCGTCCACTTCTTGGGGTCTTGGCTAATATACCAAGATAGAGCATCCCCTTTTATACTTCTCATAAAGAGCTTCATGTGGATCTTTTCATCTCTTCCGACTCTGACCAACTTATCGTAGTATGTCCTCAAATGGACTCTGGGATCTCCTGTGCCATCAAACATTTCGAACTTGGGAGGTTTGTACCCCTCCAAAAGTTCAACCTCTGGCTAGATGCAAAGGTCCTCAAAATTCAGCCTCTCAATACCTTTGTTTCCTTCAACACTCTCGACTCGGCTGGTAAGTTTCTTGAGCTCTGCGGCCAGGTTCTTGACAAGAGAATCTTTGTCATTAGCCTCAGGTGTGCTTGAAATGGGTTGAGTGGGATGCGGCATAGTTTCCATATAAATGGGATTGTTGTGATGAGGGTAGGAATGGTCATTTGTGGAGTTTAGTGGTTCAGGGATGAGTAATGGGGTGTTACTTGAAGTGTGACATGTGTTGCAGTGGTGATGGGGAGTGGGTTGATTTTGTGTTTCGAGATGTTTTGCGGAGGTGCGGGATTTTGAGTGTTGGGGAAGTTGACATCTGGGGTAGTGAGGGAAAATGACAAGCTGGCCAAATTCCGGACTTGGTCTAGTTCTTGAAATTTCAGTAACTTTTGTTCAAGCTAGGAGGCACTTTCCTTAGAAACCTGAATACCCTAGGAGGTCTCTACCCTTTCAACCGAATTCTCCTTCCTGATATTACCCAAGTCTTCCATTTTTGCCTTGTTCTTGTTTCTGATAGGACGAGGAGGAGGAGGAGGTGGAGGGCCCTTGCATCTCGTAGAGTATGACGATGCCAGAGTGCAATGGACTAACCTTTGGGGAAGGGGAATAAAACAAAAAGTAAAAACAAAAGGTAACAATTTAGTAAAGATTATGAGGAGAAAACGTTGCAATATTTAAACACATAGTGCAAGAATATAAATCGAGTCCTAATTTGGGTGCCTCGTTGTGCCCGAGGTAGGCCTAGCGACAAGTTGATTGGGAGAACTTATAATGCTAAATGCCTCATTTTATTGATAAAAAATAATACAAATCCCAAAACGACACTAAAATAGCAGAAATAAAATGTCACTAATTGTCGTGGGCCTTATTACATTAAAGCAAAAGAAAGACTCCTAACTACTTGGTCCCAGAAGGACCTTTACCAGACTCGGCATCTTTAGCTCCATCGAATAGCTTCACCAGCTCACGCAGTCCCAGCAGCAAATAAGCTCTAGCCAAGCGTCCTCCTTCATTTTCCTCAGCATTCTGGCAGTTAGTGACTCTTTTCCTCCGTTTTCCTTCCAACTCCAGCAGACTGTATTCCAGATATTCCAGCTTCTCACTAGCCTTGGTGACCCTCTCTTTCCATTCATTAATTTGGTCACTTGATGGGAGATTCCTCCACTAGGTCAGCAAGAGTGAGGGTGTACTGACCATACCAAAGTCGGGGACCTTGTTCTCTATTTTTTGCAAAACAAAAAGGTTAAGACCATACCCCCCACTGGACTCGACTATTTAAATCAATAATTAGCATTAAAGAATTTAGTTCTCCAAATAAATGCACAGAATGTTGTGGTGTCCATTTGGGTTTCAAGAAAACCCGGTGGACTTTGGACAAGGCTATCTTAAAGAGTCATTATGCGGACAACATAACTAACTCGGCTAAGTTTGACAGTGATGCATGCACAATTTAAACAGAGTAAGGTTTCTATAGGGTGTTAGATTGGTACCCTTGAGCGGACAACTCAAGAGGGAAAGGCACGAAACCGTTGAATGCACTGCTGATCGACTAGTTTTACCACAAAAACGCCTTTACCAAATTTAGGGGCTGATATATCGGAAGGGCGAACCACTTATTATAAGCGTTGCTATGGTATTTTGTTTGGCACGAGTGGGATATGATGTTGAATATGCAGTTACAATAATCAAACAAGTCGTCATATATTTGCAAGTTCATAAATTAAAAAATAATAATAATAATTTCAATAATTGCTCATGATTAAAATAGTATTGAAGGAAAGCGGTAAAAGTAAGAAAAGAAAACAAAAAGCCAAGTCAATTTCGAAGTAGAAGAGGGATAAAGACATAAAAGCAATAAAGGAGCAGTAAAGTCACAAATAACATGTAACGGTAAAAGCCTGAAGAAATTCCCCAACAGAGTCGTCATGCTGTCAACACCCCCTTTTTCTTTAAAGGCGAAATCGGGTTTGTGATATTTGGGAGGACAACTCTTTTCCCTTTTGGGATTTGGGTTTGTTTTGGAATTTGAAGAGTCGCCACCAAATGATTAAGTGTATTAGGACACAAAAAGGGTTTTTGAGTTGGAAAACTAGAGTTTGGGTAAAGGCTATAAATTATCTCGAGGGGAAGGTGTTAGGCACCCCTCAAGATCCACTAGTGTGGTTTCCGGCCATGTTATATTGTGACGTCACATAATCAAGTAGACAATCAAAGATTCAAATATACAACATTGCAAATAAGCAAAAATGAGCTTTGAAGGTAAGTACGGAAGGCAAAGGTTTATGAAAAATTTGAATAGTTTTACAAAAAAAAAAGAGAGAAAACAAACAAAGGGAGAGGGGTCCTAGGTTTATAATTAATATGGATCACCCCACACAACACCCGGTAATCGTTTATACACGTGGTGTTATCACGTGGTCATTATATCTATATTTTACCCTTCCCACCTTGTAAAGGTTATTAAACGCGTGAGTTGGTCACGAATACTTATTGCGTGCTATTGCCTGTCCCGTCCTATAAGTCCTGGAGGGTATTTAGGACCACTATTCCTACGTGGTAGGGACTAGGCTGAACCCTTAAGTTTAAAGGCAAAAATGTTAAACGACATACATAACAAATAGGACTACACATAAGGGGAACATACAAAGACACATAGAGGCTCACAGATCCCTCCACAAGTAAACACATAATTAGCACGTCTCAAACACATTTAAAGACTCAAAGATAAGAGTTTAAAAAGCCGGAATGTTGAAATAAAATAGTAAGTTTCAGTGAAAGCAGAAAGCTTAATTAAGACTAAATGACTTGAAAAATGCTCGATTTTCAGAAATACGACTAGGGACAGTAGTAAGATTTAGAAGTATACAGCAGTTTAGGAGTTAGTGAAAATATAGATAAAATCGTTAAAATGCACTTTGAAAATAGATTAAAGGCATTAAAGGTACAGTAACATAACGAGACATAAAATAGCACGATTCTGAGCAGAAAGGGTAACCCAGTAGAAAACATAGTAGAAAAAATACACAATTTCGATATCATTTCAAAGTAGGGTGGGAGTTTTAGTAAAAAAAAAAAATAGAGTGAAGTTCAAAGAGTCAAAATGAGAATGGGGAGTGGCAGAGTTCAAAATTATAAGAGGCTAGTTAGTCTAAAAATGGTAACAATATGATTAATCGATTCTTATTAGGCCTGAAGTTTGCCTAGGCGTCGTATACGTTGTCTGATTATCTTAAAGAGCGGACATGTATATTTGATTCTGATTTTAAAAAGGGATACGCACACAGTACTTGTATTATTAGATTAAGCATGCTAATAGGAGTTTTGACAATTTCAATCCAGATAAGTATGAAACTCTAAGCAATAGGATGTCTAATGCACATAGGAGTTCCTAAAACATGATTTCTACTATGCCAATGTAGTAACGATAGTTTATTTGACTTATTTTTAATAATTAAGATTACAAAGTGAGTACAATAACATACACGAGAGTAAAAGACCTAAAGCAGGGTTTCTAATGTATGACATGCATGTCCTAAGCAGGTTATCTATTGCGCAAATAGGTAAAATAAAACCTATGAACAAGTTTTCTACCCATAAGAATAAACATGCATATCCCCTCCCCCCATATTCACTATTTAGCCCCCAATCATTCATTTACAAATTATTATAAACTAGTAGTATCTGAATTACAGTAATAAAGAACAAAAATAAGAAGTTATTTTATAGGGAGCCTTCAATAAGCCCAAATCCTCCAAACCTTACAGCCAAAATAACCCTTCATAGCTTGGGATATACCAAAGTTCTCTAAGGACCTCAAGGGGGCTCTTGGGCCATGCTAACTCCCAGACTTAGTAACCAAGAGTTAAACATGTACAGTGTGGAAATACTAGCCTCAGTGTGATAGAGTTCAGAGGGTACTCAGGAGGTTCCCAAAGCAATACTCACACTGAGGGGGTGGACTTAAGTATCTAGGAATAAAGTGAAGTGCAAGAGAGTTCGAAAATGTTTTGATAGAAATAGTGTTGAAAGGAATTTCACTTAAAACATTTCGTAAATCAAAGAGAGTCTGTTTAGTAAAAAAGTTTGTTGAAAAGAGAATAGAGTAATAAGAAACAGCCTAGACCAGCACCTCCAAAAATAGATTCATACACAGCCAAAGACCACAGAACAAAGGCAGGTCCAGCAAACACAAACAGGGATAGTGGGGTTAGGGACACATAGGACAAAACATATAACCCAGTAAAGGTCTAGTATCTCAAGCATGTTCAAAAATGGCCATCAATGGCATAGTCAGAGAAAAATAGACGGGAAGAACAATCACATAGAGGGGTGATAGGTATTTTGGATAAGTATGCAAGTCATGCTTAGAAACACACATAAAGGGGGTATCCTAATCCAAAGGGAAGGGAAGACATAATAACATGCTAGTGATGCATTTTAATTAACGATTTCGCAAGAGAACCACAAATAGAAGCAAACTAGAAATAATAAGAACTGAAACAAATAGAGAATCATATTGTTGTTGGAGCTTTGAATTGAAACTAGGACATACCATTAAGAGAGCAAGAGCAAGATGCAAAGACAAAGTGATAACACAGTATTAGCCTTGGCTTACAGACGGCTAATAATAGGTAAGAGCAGAGAACATCAATAGAGCAAAAGGAGAAAGATAGAGAGAGCACAAGAGAGTGTAGAATTGAGAGTATTCACTTATGTCCTTTTGCTAATGAAGGAGTAGAGTATTTATAATTCTGAAAATGAGTAGAAAATAAGGTAAGAAGTAAAGTATAGTATAGTTATAGAAGTAAAATACAATTAGAATCAATCAATGTAATTACTCCTCTTTAATTGGGAAGTCCTAGTTCAAACGGTAATAAGCAGTGTCAAACAGGGAAATAAATCATGTAAGAACTGATTTGATCATATAAGGGACAACATATGTATAGAGCACGTGACTAGGAACAAGTTCAGAATACCCTAACTAAGGAAAGTATATTTTGACAGCAAAAGTATTCATTGAGATAAGGCAGGGAAAAACTTAATTTCGGAAACCAGTAAGAAAGACACTGAGTGAGATTCAAATCACAGGAAATCAGCACCAATTAGGGAGAATATCACACATGTTAGAAGATATTAAAAATCAGTAGTGAATGTTGTGTAAAGAATCAGTAAAGAGTGTTAAGGCAAGTATCATGGTTGAAGGAAAGTACACAAAATCAGTAAAGTACTAGTCACAATCATTCAACGATTCAAAGTGGCAAACTAATACTGATTTAAAGGGAATAAACACACATTAGATGAAAATCAGAAACCCTAGTATATGACATTAGGACTCACATGAGTCAGGGAGGCAAGAAGAACCCAAAGACAAACAGCATAGGGTAAAGATCAGTGAAACATGAACGCATATGCAGGCACACAGGGAAAACAGCAGCTTTCAGGGTTTTAGGTCTAAAAATTAGGGTTTCACACAGATACTAGTACGAATCAACAGAGTAGACTGATACATGCAAAGGAGACAAAGAGCAATAAACCCTAATGGGAAAACGGAGTACAATCACTAGAATTTCAAGACATTCGTGATAATCAAACACATATACTGACCCAATCGCAAGGAAAAGACTTCAACAATGATAAATATGAGGGAAAATCATGAGATAGTGTTAAAAAAAGATAAAGAAAACCATTTTGAGAAAGGGTTTTGGAACCCTAGTAAAAAGTGAAGATCTGTTTAGAAAAAATAGAAAGTCTTTAAAGAAAACATCATAATAACTCGTAATATGCATAGATCTACTGTAAATATAAAAGAATCGGAGGTTTCAAACATTAGGGTTTCACATAAAACCTCAGAGAAGATAAGAAGAACCTCAAACGTTACTGGCTCGAGCCTCAAATGTCACAGACCTCACTCGAAATTGAACCTCGGCGGCCTGAAGCAAACAGGAACTCCATGGGTGTGAGTAGACGGGTCCTCGCCCTTTGAGGTACTTAGGGAGAAGTGAAGATAAAAAAGTCTCTAGAAAAGACCAGAGATAGAGAGAGAGAGTAGAGAGATGAGAGACGGTCTCGAAGAATGAGGGGTGAGGGGGGTAGTTAGATTTAATTAAGGAAAATAGATCTGGGCCATTGATCAAGATTAAATCGGGGTTAGGCCGGGTTATATTAGGGATTGGGCTGAGGTCAGTTTAATTTGGTATTGGATCAATTAAATCTGATAGGGGTGTGGCCAAATTGGCTAAAATTGAAACAATAAAGGGTTGTTTGTTAAATAGCCAATTTTCCCTCTTTTATTATTTTATAAAATAGTTAAAAAGATTTTAAAACAAATTAAAAGTACTGAACTTAATTAATAAAGTATAAATATTAATCTAAAAATGCTAAAAATGAATTTATAATTGTAAAATGCTGTTAATTGTAAGATAGGCTATAATTACAATTATATACAATTTAGCTTAAAAAATACCAAAAAATGTGTAAAAATATGCAAAAATTACCTTAATTATATTTTTGTATAAATATGAGTATGAAAATAAATTATTCACCAAAAATGCTAGTTTGGAAATAATTATTGATTTTTGTACTATTAAAATAGACAATAAATTGATTTTAAAATCTTTAAAATAAGGGGAAAATACCAAAACTCTTGATCATGCTTATATATGCATGTACATGCTATTTTGAGAATATTTTGAGTATATAAAAAAATACATGGGGAAAATTGGGTATCAACATATCCGAATCCCTGATCTTCAACTGGTGATAACCCGAACGAAGATCAATCTTGGAGAACACCCTCGCTCCTTAAAGCTGGTCGAATAAATCATCAATGCGAGGCAAAGGATACTTGTTCTTAATTGTAACCTTGTTCAATTTCCTATAATCAATGCACATTCTCATTGTGTCATCCTTCTTCTTCACAAACAGAACTGGCGCACCCAAGGTGACATACTAGGTCGAATGAACCCTTTATTTAGGAGTTCCTGAAGCTGCTCATTTAACTTCTTCAACTCCGCTGGTGCCATACGATAAGCGGAATAGAAATGGGCTGAGTGCCCGGCACCAGGTCAATACCAAAATCAGTATCCCTTTCCGATGGCATGCCCGGTAGATCTGCAGGAAATACATCAGGGAAATCCCTCACAACTGGGACAGAATCAATACTGGGAGCCTCAGCTCCGACATCCCTCACAAAGGTAATATACGAGAGAAAACCCTTCCTAACCATACGCTGGGCCTTCGAGAAAGAGATCACTCTACTAAGAACATAATCAGTCACCCCTTGTCACTCGATCCGTGGCACACCCGGTATAGCCAATATGGCTGTTTTAGCATGATAGTCTAGAATATCACGACATGGAGATAACCAGTCCATGCCCAAAATGACATCGAAATCCATGCTTAATAATAATAAATCAACTCGGGTCTCCAGACCCTCAATAGTCACCACACACGACTGGTACACGCGGTCTACAATAACAGTATCGCCCACCGGGGTAGATATATAAACGGGTAAAGCAAGAAACTCACGGGGCATACCCAAATAATGAGAAAAGTATGATGACACATAAGAAAAGGTGGATCCGCGATCAAATAATATAGAAGCATCTCTATGGCAGACTAAAACAATACATGTAATAACAGCATCTGAAGCAATGGCATCGGTTCTGCGTGGAATAGCATAGAAACGGGCCGGACTGCCCCCTGATCGATCTCCCCCTCTGGGCCGACCCCTGGCCGACTAACCTCCACCTCTAGATGGTTGGGCAGGTGGTGGTGGAGCAACTGGCGCTGAAGCCAATGACTGATCCCTCTGCTGGGATGAACTAGCAACACGACGAGGACACTTCCTCCATATGTGACCCATCTCGCCACACTCATAACAACTCCCAAGTGCTGGAGAAGGGGACCCCTCGCACTGGAGTGACTAGAAGATGCGCCTGGCACAGAAGAACCTTGAGCTGATGGAGCACGGGATGAACTCTGAGCTGGAAGGGCACTAAGCGAAGAATGGCCCTGGTATGAACTGTGGGAACCATGACCCAATGACCCCCCTCGATAACTTGAGCAATCAGACTGACCATGTCGGAACTGTCGGCCTCTGTCGTGCTGAAACTCGCCCCTCGAAGGAGCACCACTGTAACTACCAGATCCTCGAGGCCTCTTGGCCTCCCTCTCCTCTCGCTCCTGGCAACGAACAGACTCAATTTCTCAGGAAATCCCCAACCTCCTCAAATGTAGCACCAATCACCCTCTCCATGGTCATAAGAATACAGAGCTGATAAGTAAGACCATCAACAAACCTCCTGATCCTCTCTCGATCTATCGAATCCAACTAGATGGCATGACGAGCCAACTCTGAAAACCTCAACTCATACTGCGACACGGTCATCTCCCCCAGACGCAGCCACTCAAACTGCCTACGTAGCTCCTCTCTGTGAGACTGTGGCACCTACTTCTCCAGAAAGAGAACAGAGAACTGCTGCCAGGTAAGGGGTGTTGTACCAACAGACCTACGCCTCTCAAAATCCTCCCACCATGTGAAATGAGGTCCTGAAAACTGATAGGTAGTGAAAGCGACCCCACTGGTCTCTTGAATACCCGCGGTACGAAGCATCCTTTGACACTTGTACAGAAAGCCCTGGGCATCCTCGCCCTCTACACCACTGAATGACGGAGGCCGAAGCCTACCAAATCTCTCCAACCTACACAGCTCGTCCTTTGGCATGGTAGGAACTACATAGTCTTGAGCAGATGTAATCGACCGGGCGGGGTGTGCCCCCGACGTCTGAAGTCCCTGCACGACCTACTCAGGTGTGCAAGCGGCGGGAGTCTGAATACCTCCGCCGGCCTGAGAAGTAGTTGCGGCTATAGTGGCTAAAATCGCCTGAGCTAGGCCAGTACAAACTGATAAGATCTGAGCCAAGGCCTCCTGAAGACTCGGAATCACAATGGGCATAGCCGGTGCCTGAGCTGGTGCTGCTGGAGGGTCCACAGTTGGGACCTGGTACTGAACTGAGGCACTTGGTGGATCCACAGGCGCTGCCCTCGCTGCTTTGCCTCTATCACGACCACGGCGGCATCCTCGGCCTCTGGTGGCCGCAGCTGGTGGCACTGGTGTTCGTCCACCCTGTCCGGTAGCGCGTGTCCTTACCATCTGTGAAAGAATAGAATAACAGAAGTTTAGTACTTGGGTCAACAAGTTCGCACGACAAGAATTTCAACAATATGAAGTTTTTCCTAAAGGTTCTGCAGCCTCTCGAGGATAAATACAGACATCTCTGTACCAATCCACGAGACTCTACTAAACGTGCTCATGACTCGTGAGACCTATGTAACCTAAGCTCTGATACCAACTTGTCATAACCCAAACCCCGAACTCGATCGTGATGGCTCCTCTTGTGAAGACAAGGCCAGCTAAACAAACCCAATTCATAATTAAAAATAGTTAAACAATATAAAAGCAGTCTAAAAACATGGCTTAATGATAATAAGTAGCGGAAATACAACCCGATAGAGACCTAACCAGGGTGTCACAAGTCACGAGCATCTAATAATACAAAATCCTCAGATGCAACTATAGAGTTTTAAATACTGAACTAAGAACGTAAAAGAAATAGATAGAGAGGAGATCCAGGCTGCGAATGCCAACAGCTACCTAAAGACTCCTCGAAGATCCGCCTGAAGCTGGAATGAATCAGCACTCGAGAGCGGGACCAGATGCACTTGAATCTGCATACAGGGTGTAGGGAGTAAAGAGAGTACTCCAACTCAGTAAGTAATAAATATAAATAATGACTGAAAGTAAGAAAACACGTAAGGCACAAGGAATTCTATAAAGAAGCAGTAAGATCAGTTAAAAACAATAAAACCAGTGAAAATCAAGTAAAATCATTTTCTCAATAAACCGGTAGAATAACAGACAATTAAGGTAAAGTAACAAATAGAAGTTCGCCCCTCGGGCACAGTATCAACAAATCCGCCCCTCGGGAAATATCTCAAAACCATACCAGCCCCTCCGGCTCAACCTCACATCACAATGGGTAACTGCGCTCACTGGGGGTGTGCAGACTCCTAGAGGGGCCCTTACGGCCCAAGCGCAATAACAAGCCATCTCGTGGCATCAAACCTAGGACCTCGGCCTCATATCAATCAAGCCACCTCGTGGCGTACGTATCTCAAGTCCTCGGCCTCAAATCAGTATCAGTGTTTCCTCACAACATAGGCCATCGTCCTTACTCAGTCAAAAATCCTCACGAGCCCCTCGGGCAACAGTAAAATAGTGTTATTTAGCCCAAACATCATTTAAAAATATCATTTAAGTCTCAAAACTGAGTAAAAATGCTTATGTAGTAAAAAAGTGGAAACATGACTGAGTTCAAATAGTAAGTCAAAACAGTGAGAAAATATCATATAAAAGCCCGAAGGGTTCAAATAGTTGGCGCAAAGCCCAAATACGGCATTCAGCCCAATAAATGATGATAGCAAATAGTTTTAAATCAAGTACACGGTAAAACCATCAATCGGGAAGGAACAAGTCACAATCCCCAATAGTGCACGACCCCACGCTCATCATCAAGTGTGTGCCTCGCCTCAATATAGCACTACGATGTGCAATCCGGGGTTTCAAACCCTCAGAATATTATTTACAATCATTACTCACCTCGAACCGGCTAAATCTCTAGCTCGCGATGCCTTTGCCCCTCGAATCGGCCTCCACGCGCGTCGAATCTATCCAAAATTAGAACGAGGATGTCCATATATCCTAAGAGAATGAAGCCCAAGCGAAAACAATCAATAATTGATACAAATCCTTAAATTACAAAAAAACCCGACCCTCAGTCCCATGTATCGAAATTCAAAAAATTTCACATCAATAGATTCCTTTTCTCCCCAACAGTTCATGCATATCAAAATTATTCAAATCCGACCCTAAATGGTCCTTCAAATCCCAAATCAAAAGTCCAATTTCTCAAGCCCTAGTTCTTCAATTTTAGGCTTAGTTTTCATGATTTTCTAGGTGAAATTCACATAATAATTGAGTTTTTAGTCCAAGTATATTACCTCCAAATGTTTCCCCTTGAATCCCTCTTCAATCTCCTTCAAAAATCTCCCAAAATGAACAACTATGGAGGAAATAAACTCCAAAATTGCAGATAAAACGAGTTAAAAACATTCTGCCCAGGCCTGACTTTCCTTCTTCGCGAACGTAAACCCTCGCATTCGCGAAGCACAAATTTACTTTAACCAAATTTCCTCTTACGCGAATGCGACACAACCTACGCGAATGCGATGACTTACACAAACAACCCTTCACGAACGTGATCGCTTGGTCGCGAATGCGAAGAACACTTGACCCCAAATCAACTGATCCAAAAAGACCCTACGCGAACGCGGCCTAACCTCTCGCGAATGCGAAGCTTACAAATCACGGCCCTTCGCGAATGCTTGACTCCCCTTCACGAACGCGAAAGCCAAACCTGACGCCTCCCTTCCTGACCATTCGCGAATGCGAGGGTCCACTCGCGAACGTGAAGACAAAAATGTCTGCAACTGCTGGAACTTAAAATCTGCAACTTCCTTAACTCAAAAATGATCCGATTGACCACCCGAAACTCAACCGAGGCCCCCGGGACTTCAACCAAAGGCATCAACACATCCTAAAACCTTATTGAAACTTGTTCCAACCATCAAAACACCTCAAACAACATCAAATCACCCATAACACATCAGCTTCAAGTCTAAGTTTTCTAAAAGCTTCTGAAATAAGCTTTTGATCAAAAACCCAACCAAACCACGAATGAGCTGAAATTTTACACACACATCCCAAATGACATAACGAAGCTACTGCAACTCTCAGAATTCAATTCCGACCCCTAGATCAAAATCTCGCATATCAAATGAAAATCGCCAAAATATCAACTTTGTCAATTCAAGCCTAAAACTACTCCACATCTCCAAAACTTATTCTGATCATGCTACTAAGTCATAAATCACCTCCCGAAGCTAACCAAACCATCAGAACTCACATCCGAGCCCTCTAACACATAAGTCAACATCCGGTTGTCTTTTCCAACTTAAACTTTCCTAAAAGACACTAAGTGTCTCAAACCTTACCAAAATTATTCCGGACTCGATCCGAACAACCCGATACCATAAAACACGAATAACAAAGAATAAAGAAGCAAAAAATAGGGAAACGAAGCGGTAACTCATGAGACGATTGGCCGGGTCGTCACATTTAGATAGTAAATAAAAATGTGAATTTTAATTTTGACCAACGTTGACTTGAAAGAGACCAACTTTGGTCGCTAATTATCTAGAAATTATATTTAGCAACCAAAGTTGGTCGCCAATTATCCAAAAATTAAAATTAGCGACCAAAGTTGGTCACTAAATTTAAAACAGATTTATTTATATTTTATATAATATTTAAAATAATAATATAATTGTTAAACGTTAGAACTGGGTCCCAGATTAGCGACCAAAGTTAGTCTCTATCTGCTTCCCCTTTCGTAAGCGACCAACTGTGGTCGCTAACTTTGAATTATATTTATTTATATTTTATAATTTTTTAAATAATAATATAATTATTAAAATTTTATAACTGGGTCCCATATTAGCGACCAAAGTTTGTCTCTATCTGCTTCCCCTTTCATGAGCGATCAACTTTGGTCACTAATTTTAAATTGTATTTATTTATATATTATAATTTTTTAAAATAATAATATAATTATTAAAATTTTACAAGTGGGTTCCCGTTTAGCAACCAAAGTTGGTCGCTAATTTCAGTATTTTTTTTACCAAGCAAGTCTGACCAGTCCGGTCAATATTTTAACCAAATTCTCGACCAAAAAGCAACCAAACTTGGTCGTTAATATATTTAGAATAATTATTTTCTCCAATTTAACGGCCAACTTTGGTCGCTTTTCTTGACAGATCAATTTTGGTCGCTAAATTTTGATCGTTTTTTTTCGGATTTCTAGTAGTGTGCATGCATGGTTACTTGATGTCTAATTTTTTACTTTAGTATGAACTATTAAGGTTAAAATTATATTTTGGTATAAATATCATGTACGAGTAATATACCCTAATGATTGTCGATTTTATTTGCTTTGAGTCAAATAGCACACAACTTTAAGATTCGTATTAAGGTCTAAGTTGTTTTTTATATGCTTAGCAGTTTTTCATGTTTAATTTGCCTGAGTCAGTGGCAGATCAACATGGTCATCTATGGGTGCTCAAGCACCCATTAATATTGACTATATTTAGTAATTTTTCATAGGCAATTATAAAAATATTTGAATAATATTGAGTGAGTACTCATAATCTTTTAGAAATTTATTGACGATCACCTATGATTTTAAAATTTTGGATTCGCTACCGGCCCGAGTGTTGCATGACTATGTAAACAGTTTGTTAGTGATAGACTATTTAATTACATATTTCAATGCTCAACCAAAAAACTTTTAGTGATGGATAAACAACCTTATTTAAAGTCGACACTCTTCTTTATTAATTGTGTAAATAACAGGGATTTAATTACTGAATAAAGGATTAAGATTAATCGTAGGATTTTGAGGGGTTTCGTCTTCTTTTGCCCTACATAGACCCTTCTTTCCAGTGTCTTTACGTCAAGGTTGTTCCTCAACTTCCATGCATTTGTATTTTGCTATTTCCTTCTCTTTCTTTTAACTAACGCCGGCTATGTTGTATTCCCAACTCATTATATTTATGTATACAGTCGAAATTGTGTTCGTCTATTGCGTGATAGATCCGGATTGAAACGTGATGCATTGAAGATCGGCCCCTGGTTCTATCGAGTCAGGATATGAGGTCGGAATATCCGTCCTCAAGAACATTGAGTCCATGACCCTGGAATTGATCCTGACCCCGAATGGGCTCGAGGAAACAGTGCCAAACCGAATAACGGAAGGCCAAAATATCCGTAACCGGTTGGATATCACGGTGGGAATCTCGGCGCGCATCAATAGGGAACCAGCAAATCAGCAAATCCAGATATTTTTACCTTTTATAGAATTGTACCTAAAGTACGACTCCCCTACTATACAAAGGGGGTTTGATTACTTGTAAAACACATCATTATACGTATCCAGAAGCAATATACTGTTATTTTCTCTTTAAAAGTTCTTACTCCATTGTGTCTTGACCCTGATAGAAGTGCATTCTATCCAAGGGTGCTTCACTTCCCAAGGTTGTTACTATTTAAGTTTTGTGGTTTGAATTTACTTTATTATACTTTATTGTAATTGCAATTTAGTTTAGTTTTGTATCAATTTAATCAACGGATCCTTATATCCACTTATAAATTCAATTGTTATCCGATTTTGAGGATAACAGTTTGGCGCCCAACGTGAGGCTAAGGATAATAGTGGTTATTTGATACAAATTTTCATAACACATACTACTTTACACTTGTTCTTTGAAGTGTCTCTAATTTCAGGTTAAAGCTCAAAATGTCAAACTCGCAATTAGCGCCCTTCCTACTGACAATGAATCTGGTCACCATGGTGAAAATAACAACATAGTTCTAGGCAACGATCCTCCCGTTGATCCCATCGGAATTCCAGTCGCGGAACTATTGGACGCTAACTCGCATGTGGTTATCGTCACAAACCTTCCTACCGACCCCAAGAATAGCATTTGTGGGGGAGCCTGATCTACAGTGCAGAATGCTCAAGACAATGGAGGACGCGGGATCAATCTATGGATGATCTTCGAAATGTTACAGGCTCAACAAGCGGCGATAGATCAGTTACAGAACTGAAACTGCGCACCGAGCAGAATTGAACCTAATGCAGGGAAGAACCGGTCACGGAGAGGTCGAATGGAGATGAGTGGAAAACTAACCCCGAGATCATAAAAATGCTCGAGGAGTTAACAAAATAGTAGAATTAAGGGAGAAGAAAATCGAGGCAAATGACAAGAAGGTAGAAATCTACAATTCCAGGGTCGACCAAATTCTGGGAGCACCGCCGGTAATAAAAGGCTTAGTTTCCGAGAAGTTCGTGCAAAAACCTTTCCCACCAAGTGCGGCCCAAAAGCCGATCCCTAAAAAATTTCGTATGCCCGAGATTCCTAAGTATAATGGGGCGACCGACCCAAACGAGCATGTCACTTACTACAGACGCACCATCAAAGGGAACGACTTGGAAGATGATGAGATCGAGTCCGTTTTGTTGAAGAAACGCGGAGAGACCCTGTCAAAGGGAGCTATGATATAGTATCACAACTTACCTCCTAATTATATTGACTCGTCTTCTATGCTTACAGACTCTTTCATAAAAGCACATGCCGGAGCTATCAAGGTCGAGACTAGGAATTCAGATCTCTTCAAAGTAAGACAGAATGATAATGAGTTGCTCAGAGAGTTCGTGTCCAATTTCAATTGGAACAGATGAACCTATCACCGGTCACTGATGATTGGGCCGTACAAGTTTTTACCCAGGGACTCTATGTTCGAAGCTCGGTGGCTTCATTATAGTTAAATCAAAATCTGATAGAATATTTGGATGTCACTTGGGCCGACGTACATAACCGATATCAATCAAAAATCATAGTAGAAGATGACCAACTTGGGGCTCCTTCGGAGTCTATTTATCCCGTCAACACTATTGACAGAGTCAAGAGAGATATCGGATGTGAACCAAGGTCGAACAAGAATCGATATCAGTCTTACAATAAAGATCGAAGAAGTAGTCGGTCTGCTTGAAATTCTATGCGAAATTAAAGGAAAAGTGATCGAGGTTAGAACAAATGGGGACTCATGAGCAAGAAAGGCATCGACAGGCCTAGCGGACCTAAGGATGCACTGAGGTTATCGGAATATAAATTTAACTTTGCCGCTGCCGCAATTGTATCAGCTATCGGACGCATCAAAGGCACCAAATGGCCTCGACCCCTACAATGTGATCCTGCCCAAAGGGATCCTAACCAGATGTGCAAATATCATGGAACTCATGGGCATAGAACAGAAGATTGAATAGGAAGTAGCCCGGCTATTCAACAACGGGCATCTTCGAGAATTCCTGAGCGACCGAGCCAAGAATTATTCCAGAAATAGAGATCCTAATAAACAAACAGAGCAAGAACAACCTCAACACATCATTAACATGATCATCGGTGGGGTCGATGCTCCCCAAGGGCCGATGTTAAAATGCACCAAAGTATCTATCACAAGGGAAAACGGACTTGCGATTACATAACAGAAGGAACTTTGTCTTTCAGCGACGAGGACGCGGAAGGGATCGTTCAGCCCCATAATGATGCACTGGTAATATTTATACTCATAAATAAATCTCGAATTGAGTGTGTGTTAATTGATACGTGTAGCTCGGCCAATATCATTCGATCGAGGGTTATAAAATAACTTGGCCTACAAGATCAAATCATGTATGCTTGCTTATGGATCCAAAATTTGAAGGAGATTATCCCATAAATGTTGTTCATAAGGCTGAAATGTTTGCTTATCATTTCCTAAATCGCAACCCAAAAGCACGACCTTTAATGAGAATAGAATTAAACATTTGGGCTAATACCCGACTAGCATAAATTAAAAAAATAACATGATAGCTACCACAAAATAGGAGTAGTACCTCACTATATACCTTAGGAAGAGAGTCATTTTAGCCATGACTGTATGCCTCGTATCATACCTCATCCTAAAACATATAAATAAGTGAGACCCTGGAGGGAGCCCATAAGGGCTGAGTACACCACAACGGTACTCAAGTGTCATAGACTCTTTCTAACTCAAGTTCCTGGGGCAAGATTTTACAAAAACTTTGCAACCGATATTGGACACAAAGTGATAAATAGTTATATAAATCATGTTCTTTATCATTTTAAATAAAAGACAAGTGAAATGTAAGCGATGATATAAAGTTTTACAATATCTGTGTGACAACCCGGCCCGTTGTCATGTGAGTTATCGTCCCGTTTCCCCCATATTATGTTGCTCTATGTTTGAATATCAGTATTTGAGTTGATCGGGCAGAATTGGATTGGTTTTAGTTGGAAATGAGGCACTTAGCCTCTTAGAAGGAAGCTTGTTCTGGAAAAGTCAATCGGAAGTTGACTATATAGTTAGAAGGCTCGGATGTGAATTCCGATGATTTGGTTAGCTTTGCTGGATTATTTGTGACTTAGGAGTGTGATCGGAATTGAATTTGGAGGTCCGGCGTAGAATTAGGCTTGAATTGGTGAAGTTTGAATTTTGGCGAATTCCGGTAGACAGGTGAGATTTTGATCCGAGGGTCGGAATGGAATTCCGAGAGTTGATGTAGCTTCATTAAGTGATTTTGGATATGTGTGCAAAATTTCAGGTCATTCGGATGTCGTTTGGTCGGGTTTTTGATCGAATGTGAGTTTCGGAAGTTTGAAAAAAATTTAGGCTTGAATCTGTGGTGAATTGATGATTTTTGTGTTGTTTGACGGGTTTTGATGATTGGAACAAGTTCGTATGATGTTTTGGGGTATGTTGGTGTTTTTGGTTAAGGTCCCGGGGGCTTCGGGGTGATTTCGGGTGATCAAACGGAAGGATCTTGGTCTTGGTGAGTTGCAGAAATTGCAACAGTAGTGGCAGGCATATTTTTGCCTTCGCGTTCGCGTAGGTCTATTCGCGTTCATGTAGTGGTGAGTTCTTGGCCTTCGTATTCGCGAGGCACATGCCGCGTTCACATAATTCTGAGGTTGTTGGTCTTTGCGTTCGTGGTTGGGACCCCGCCTTCGCGTAGAAGGAGTTTGGGGGCCCCTGGTCATTGCTCTTCGCGTTCGCGACTAGGGGTACGCGTTTGCGTAGTTGGGCCTGGAAGTGCATCGCGTTCGTGGGATGGGCTCCGCGTTCGCGTAGAGTAAAAGTGGCCCAGTGGATTTTTTGGCCATTGCGAACGCGAGAGGGCCATCGCGTTCGCGTAGAAGAAATTGTCAGCTGGACATAAGGGTTTAATAACATTTCATCCGCGACCCATTTACCATTTCCTCCATTTTTGAACTACCTCAAAAGCTTTTTGGTAGAAATTGAAAAGGGTTTTGACGGGAATCAATTGGAGGTAAGTCTCGCGACCTAGAAACGCTATTTTATTGAAGAATCCACCTTTAATTCTTGGAAAATTGGGTGAAAATTGAAGAATTAGGGCTTGAGTTTTTAAATGAGAAATTGGGATTTGAGGGAGCATTTGGACTCCGATTTTGATGAATTTTATATGTACGGACTCGTGGCGAGACGAGGAATCCGGTGATGTGAATTTCGTAATTTTTCAAGAAGGGGGTCCGGGGCTCGGGTTTTGCCAACTTTGTGATTTTTGGTGTTTTTCGAGTTCTTTCAATTGGGTTATGTTCCATTAGCTTATTATAACTTATTACTTGTGGTTTTGATCAAACTCGGCGCGCGAGGAGGTTGATTCGAGAGGAAAAGGATTAGCCGACTAGTCTTGTGGCCGGTTTGAGGTGAGTAATAGATGTAGATGATGACCTGAGGATTTGAAACCCCGGTATATCACACTGTGCCACTATATTGAGGCAAGACACGTACTCTACGATGAGTGCAGGGGCGTTTTTGATTGGGGACTATGGCTTAGTTCGTCCGAGTGATGTTCATACTGTGTTATTGACTAGAAATTGATTGGTAAATATCTTACTTGGATTATTATGAGTATAGCTGGGCTGTGTGCCGATTATTTGGATCCCTTAGGGATTATTATCACTGTTTCCATGATGCTTAGCATGTTTTCATGATATCAGTCCTGGGTTAAATACTGTCTCGAAATGATTAGTAAATTTCTAAAGGTTTAAACACTTAAATCTATAATTCCTAATAATTGGAACTGAAAATGATAAATTTGACTGTGCCCGTGTGGCTTGCATGCATATATCTCGACTGAGTGTGGATCGGGCTGCACGCTGCAGCGAATGCTACGATGATATTGCGCTTGGGCTGTAGGAGCCCCTCCGGAGTTTGAACCCCCACACTGAGCGCGGGTACCCAAATGGATCGGGCTGGCGCCGTAGCGGTCATGTGCATTGTATTGCATTCACGCATCGATATCTATCTGTTTTACCTGTCATTGCTTGTTCTGGTTCCACCGTTAAATGTGTTGAATTATTGGTTATAGCTTTGCATTGTAATATTTTGGGATTTCTCACTTTTAGCCTTTATATATGTCTATTATTACTGAGTTGGAAGTACTCACTTTACTCCTTACACCATGTGTGCAGATTTAGGTGTACCGGGAGCTTAGTCGAGCTGTTCTGCTGCTTCCTAGAGTCTTCGGAGTTGTCGAGGTAGCTCCCTAGCGTCCGCATGACCCGACTCCTTCCCTTATCCATATATATTTCTGCATTCTAGGTTTATGTACTAGAGGATTCATTACTCTGTTATCTTTGAGGCTCTAGACTCGTGACCCCAGGTCTTTGGGAGTTGTATTTGTGTTATCATGAATTTCAGTATTATTTCTATCTATTAACTAAATTATTAAGTCTTGTTATCTGTTATAAATATTTAATTAACCGGTATTGAGTTTCGTACTCGGGTTGAGGGTGTTCTATGGTTGGGCTTGCCTAGCAACTGTGTTGTGCGCCATCACGACCGAGATTGGGGTCATGACAAGTTGGTATCAGAGCCTAGGTTACTAGGCCTCATGAGTCATTAGCCAGTTAGTAGAGTCTCGCGGATCGGTACGGAGACGTCTGTATTTATCCTCGAGAGGCTGCAGAACCTTTAGGAAACACTTCATATTCTTGAACTCATGTCGTGCGGCTTTGTTGTTCCGAGAACTAAACTTCTATATTCTATTCTCTCGTAGATGGCGAGAACCCATGCTATCGGACGTGGCGGATGACCACCATTGCCACCCACTAGAGGCCGTGAACGCGGCCGTGGTCGTGGTCGAGGCCGAGCAGCAGGGGCAGCACCTGTTGACCCACCAGTTGCCCCCATTCATGACCAGCCTCCAGTTGTAGATGCTCCAGCAGCACCTGTTCAGGCACTGGCAGTGCCCATCGTGATTCCTGGTCTTCAGGAGGCTTTAGCTCAGATCTTATCCGTCTGCACTAGCCTGGCTCAGGCAGTCTCAGCCACTACTGCCGCAGTTACTTCTCAGACCAGGGGTGGTCATCAGACCCCTACAGCTCGCACACCCAAGCAGGTTGTTCAGGGATTACAGACACCAGGAGCAGCCCCAGCTCAGCCAGTTGCACCGGTTGCTCCAGTTGTGCCAGTTGCACCAGCTCCAGATTATGTGGTTCCAGTGATGCCAGACGACGAGCAGCATCTACTAGAGAGGTTCGGTAGGCTCCAGTCTCTGACGTTCAGTGGTACTGAGGGCGAGGATGCCCAGGGATTTCTAGACAAGTGTCAGTGTATGCTTCGCACTGTAGGGATTTTGGAGTCGAGTGGAGTGGCTTTTACTACCTTCCAGTTATCAGGGCCTATATTTACATGGTGGGAGGAGTTTGAGAGGTGTAGGCCTGTTGGAGCAGCTCCCCTTACTTGGCAGCAGTTCTCCACTCTCTTTCTGGAGAAGTATGTGCCGCAGTCTCGCAGGGAGGAGCTGCATCGTCAGTTTGAGTGGTTGATTCAGGGGGACATGACTGTTACCCAGTATGAGTTGAGGTTTACGTAGTTAGCTCGGCATGCTACTTGGATGATCCCGACAGATCGGAAGAGGATTAGGAGGTTCGTGGATGGCCTCAACAATCCAATCCGCATTTTGATGACTAGAGAAAGGGTTATAGCCACTTCGTTTGAGGAGGTAGTTGACATGGCTTGACAGATTGAGACATATCGCCGTCGGGAGCGTGAGGAGAGGGAGGCCAAAAGGCCTGGAGGTTCAGGTAGCTTCAGTGGTGCTCCATCTAGGGACCAGTTCCAGCGTGGCGGAGGTCGTTCCTTTAGGCGTCCTCAGTCAGGTCGCCCAGAGTACAGTGAGGCTTCTTCAGGCCGTGGTCGTCAGGGATTTCAGCAGGGCCAGTCTTCACTTAGTGCCCTTCCAGCTCAGAGTTCTACTCTTGCCTCTTCAGTTCAGGGTTCTTCTGCAGTGAGGGGTTCCCTTTAGTCCCCTTCTCCAGCACCAGGTAGTTGCTACGAGTGCGGTGAGTTTGGCCACATGGGGAGACAGTGTCCTCGGCTTCGTGGTGGTCGGTCTCAGCAGAGGGATCTGCCCTCCTCTTCTACTCCATCTACTTCAGCATCATCCCAGTCAGGTAGGGGTGGGGGCTAGACAGCTAGGGGCCGCCCTAGGGGTGAAGATCGATCTAGTGGTGGTCAGGCTCGGTTCTATGCTATCCCAGATAGGAGGGACTCCATTGTATCAGATGTTGTTATCACAGGTATTATCTCAGTCTGCCACAGGGATGCTTCTGTTTTATTTGATCCCGGGTCTACATACTCTTATGTGTCTTCATATTTTGCCCATCATCTGGGTACAACCCGTAGTTATCTTGCCTTGCCTGTGCATGTATCTACCCAGGTGGGTGATACTATTATTGTGGATCATGTATATCAATCTTGTCTGGTGACTATTGGGGGTCTGGAGACCCGAGTTGACTTGTTATTGGTGGGCATGGTAGATTTTGATGTGATTCTGGATATGGATTGGCTATCTCCATACCATGCTATTCTGGACTATCATGCCAAGACAGTTACGTTGGCTATTCCTGGTGTTCCGAAGATTGAGTAGCGAGGTTCGACCGATTATGTTCCCAGCAGGGTGATCTCTTTCCTAAAGGCCCAGCGGATGGTTGGGAAAGGTTGTTTATCGTACTTGGCTTTTGTGAGAGATGTTGGAGCTGAGACTTCTAGTCTTGATTCTGTGCTCGTTGTGAGGGATTTCCCAGATGTGTTTCCAGCAGACCTACCGGGCATGCCACCGGACATGGACATTGATTTCGATATTGATCTGGTGCGGGGCACTCAGCGCATCTCTATTCCTCCCTATCGTATGGCACCAACTGAGTTAAAAGAATTGAAGTAGTAGCTTCAGGAACTCCTAGATAAGGGGTTCATTCGCCCGAGTGTGTCACCGTGGGGTGCATCGGTCCTATTTGTGAAGAAGAAGGATGGCACAATGAGAATGTGCATTGACTACAGGCACTTGAACAATGTGACAGTGAAGAATAAGTATCCACTACCGCGCATTGATGATTTGTTTGATCAGCTCCAGGGAGTAAGGGTATTCTCGAAGATTGATCTCCGTTCAGGCTACCACCAACTGAAGATTAGGGATTCTGATATTATGAAGACAACTTTCAGGATGAGATATGGGCATTATGAATTTTTAGTTATGTCTTTTGGGCTGACTAATGCCCCAGCCGCGTTCATGCATCTGATGAACAGCGTGTTTCGGTCGTATCTGGATTTATTTGTGATTGTTTTTATTGATGACATCCTGGTGTACTCGCGTAGCCAGAAGGAGCATGCTCAGCATTTGAGAGTGGTATTACAGAGATTGAGGGAGGAGAAGCTTTATGCAAAGTTCTTCAAATGTGAGTTCTGGCTTGGGTCTGTGGCTTTTCTAGGACACGTGGTGTCTAGTGATGGTATTCAGGTTGACCCAAAGAATATAGAGGCGGTGTAGGGTTGGCCTAGGCCGTCCTCAGCCACGGAGATTCGGATTTTCCTCGGTTTGGCAGGGTATTATCGCCGGTTTGTCCAGGGTTTTTCATCTATTGCTTCGTCCTTGACCAAGTTGACGTAGAAGGGTGCACCATTTGTATGGTCGGACGAGTGCGAGGAGAGCTTTCAGAAGCTTAAGACAGCTTTGACCACAGCTCCAGTGTTAGTCTTGCCATCAGCTTCAGGTTCTTACACCGTGTATCGTAATGCTTCAAGAGTTGGGATCGGATGTGTGTTGATGCAGGAGGGTAGAGTTATTGCATATGCTTCTCGTCAGTTGAAGCCTCATGAGAAGAACTACCCCGTATATGATTTGGAGTTGGCTGCTAAAGTCCATGCTTTGAAGATTTGGAGGCACTACTTATATGGCATATCTTGTGAGGTATATACCGATCATCGCAGTCTTCAGCATTTGTTCAAACAGAAGGATCTAAATTTGAGGCAGCGGAGATGGCTTGAGTTTCTCAAGGATTATGACATTACCATTTTGTATCATCCGGGGAAGGCTAATGTAATGGCCGATGCTTTGAGCCAAAAGGCGGTGAGTATGGGCAGTTTGGCGTACATTCCAGTTGGGGAGAGGCCCTTTGCTGTTGATGTCCAGGCTTTGGCCAATCGGATGGTGAGGCTATATATTTCGGAGCCTAGTCGGGTGTTGTATTGTGTGGTATCTCGGTCTTCCTTGTATGACCGCATTAGAGAGCGCCAGTATGATGATCCACATTTGCTTGTCCTTAAGGAGAAGGTTCAGCATGATGATGCTAGGGATATGACCATTGATAGTGATGGTGTGTTGAGGATGCAGGGCCGGATTGCGTGCCCAATATGGATAGACTTCGGGAGTTGATATTGGAGGAGGCCCACAGCTCGTGGTATTCTATTCATCCAGGTGTCGTAAAGATGTATCAGGATTTGAGACAACATTACTGGTGGAGGAGAATGAAGAAGGATATTGTAAGTTATGTAGCTCGGTATCTCAACTAAGCAGGTCAAGTATGAGCATCAGAGGCCCAGTGGTGTACTTCAGCGCATAGATATTCCCGAGTGGAAGTGGGAAAGGATTACTATGGACTTTGTGAGTGGTCTCCCTCGAACAACGATGAAGTTTGATTCGATTTGGGTGATTGTGGATCGGCTGACCAAGTCCGCGCACTTCATTCCGGTGTGTACCACCTATTCTTCGGAGCGGTTGGCAGAGATTTTCATCCGGGAGATTGTACGGTTGCATGGGATCCCGGTTTCCATTATATCATATAGGGGTACTCAGTTTACTTCTCAGTTCTGGAGGACTTTTCAGCGAGAGTTGGGTACACAGGTAGAGTTGAGCACAGCGTTTCATCCTCAGACGGACGGGCAATCCGAGCGTACCATTCAGATATTGGAGGACATGTTGTGTGCCTGTGTTATTGATTTTGGAGGTTTTTGGGCTGATTTCTTGCCACTTGCAGAGTTTGCTTACAACAACATCTATCACTCCAGCATTCAGATGGCGCCATATGAGGCCTTATATGGGAGACGGTGTAGATCTCCGGTTGGTTGGTTTGAGCCCGGCAAGGCTAGGTTGTTGGGGACAGAGTTGGTCCAGGATGCCTTAAATAAGGTGAAAGTGATCCAGGAGAGACTTCATACAGCTCAGTCCCGTCAGAAGAGTTATGCGGACCGGAAGGTTCGAGATGTATCTTATATGGTGGGCGAGAAGGTCTTGTTGAAGGTTTCGCCTATGAAGGGCGTCATGCGTTTTGGGAAGAAAGGGAAGCTGGGTCAGAGGTTCATTGGCCCTTTTGAGATACTTAAGAGGATTGGGGAGGTGGCCTATATGCTTGCTTTGCCACCCAGCCTGTCGGGATTTCATCCGGTATTTCATGTATCTATGCTCCGGAAGTATGTTGGGGACCCATCTCATGTGTTGGACTTCAGTACAGTTCAATTGGATGATGATTTGACCTATGATGTGGAGCCAGTGGCTATTTTGGGTCGTCAAGTTCGGAGATTCAGATCAAAGGATATAGCTTCGGTGAAGGTGCAGTGGAGAGGTCGGCCCGTGGAGGAGGCTACTTCCGAGACCGAGCGGGAGATACAGAGCAGATATCCTCATTTGTTTGAGACTCCAGGTATGTTTCTTGACCCGCTCGAGGACGATCGTTTGTTTTAGTTGGGGAGGATGTTATGACCCGGACCTTCGTCACGTGAGTTACCATCCGTTTCCCCCATATTATGTTGCTCTATGTTTCAATATCAGTATTTGAGTTGATCGGGCAGAATTGGATTGGTTTTAGTTGGAAATGAGGCACTTAGCCTCTTAGAAGGAAGCTTGTTCTGGAAAAGTCAACCAAAAGTTGACTATATAGTTAGAGGGCTCGGATGTGAATTCCAGTGATTCGGTTAGCTTCGGGGAATGATTTGTGACTTAGGAGTGCGATCGGAATTGAATTTGGAGGTCCGGTGTAGAATTAGGCTTGAATTGGCGAAGTTTGAATTTTGGCGAATTCCGGTTGATAGGTGAGATTTTGATCCGAGGGTCGGAATGGAATTCCGAGAGCTGTTGTAGCTTCGTTAAGTGATTTTGGATATGTGTGCAAAATTTCAGGTCATTCGGACGTCATTTGGTCGGGTTTTTGATCGAATGTGAGTTTCGGAAGTTTGAAAAAAACTTAGGCTTGAATCCGTGGTGAATTGATGATTTTTGTGTTGTTTGACGGTTTTTGGTGATTGGAACAAGTTCATATGATGTTTTAGGATATGTTGGTATTTTTGGTTGAGGTCTCGGGGCCTCGGGGTGATTTCGGTTGATCAAACGGAAGGATCTTGGTCTTGGTGAGTTGCAGAAATTGTAACAACAGTTGCAGGCATATTTTTGACTTAGCATTCACGTAGTGGTGAATTCTTGGCCTTCGCGTTCGCGAGGCATAGGCCGCATTCGCGTAGGTCTGAGGTCGTTGGTCTTCGCCGTTCGCGGTTGGGACCCCGCCTTCGCGTAGAAGGAGTTTGAGGGCCCCTGGTCATTGCTCTTCGCATTCGCGACCAGGGGTACGCGTTCGCGTAGTTGGGCCTGGCAGTGCATCGCGTTCGCGGGATAATCTCTGCGTTCGCGTAGAGTAAAAGTGGCCCAGTGGATTTTTGGCCATCACGAATGCGAGAGGGCCGTCGCGTTCGCGTAGAAGAAATTGTCAGCTGGACAGAAGGGTTTAATAACATTTCATCCGTGACCCATTTACCATTTCCTCCATTTTTGAACCACCTCAAGAGCTTGTTGGTAAAAATTGAAGAGGGCTTTGACGGGAATCAATTGGAGGTAAGTGTCGCGACCTAGAAACGCTATTTTATTGAAGAATCCACCTTTAATTCTTGGAAAATTGGGTGAAAAATTGAATAACTAGGGCTTGAGTTTTTAAATGAGAAATTGGGATTTGAGGGAGCATTTGGACTCCGATTTTGATGAATTTTATATACACGGACTCATGGCGAGACGAGGAATCCGGTGATATAAATTTCGTAATTTTTCGAGAAGTGGGCCCAGGGCTCGGGTTTTGCCAACTTCGTGATTTTTGGTATTTTTCGAGTTCTTTCAATTGGGTTATGTTCCATTAGCTTATTATAACATATTCCTTGTGGTTTTGATCAGATTCGGCGCGCGAGGAGGTTGATTCAAGAGGAAAAGGCTTAGCAGACTAGTCTTGTGGCCGGTTTGAGGTGAGTAATAGATGTAGATGATGACCTGAGGGTTTGAAACCCCGGTATATCACACTGTGATGCTATATTGAGGCGAGACACGTACTCTACGGTGAGTGCGGGGTCGTTTGTGATTGGAGACTATGGCATAGTCCGTCCGAGTTATGTTCATACTATGTTATTGACTAGAAATAGATTGGTAAACATCCTACTTGGATTTTTATGAGTATAGCTGGGCTGTGTGCCGATTATTTGGATCCCTTAGGGATTATTATCACTGTTTCCATGATGCTTAGCATGTTTTCATGATATCAGTCCTGAGTTAAACACTGTCTCGAAATGATTAGTAAATTTCTAAAGGTTTAAACACTTAACTCTATAATTCCTAATAATTAGAACTGAAAATGATAAATTTGACTGTGCCCGTGTGGCTTGCATGCATATATCTGGACTGAGTATGGATTGGGCTGCACGTCGCAGCGAATACTATGATGATATTACGCTTTGGCTGTAGGAGCCCTTCCGAAGTCTGAATCCCCATAGTGAGCGCGGGTACCCAAATGGATCAGGTTGCGCGCCACAGCGGTCATGTGCATTGCATTGCATTCATGCATCGATATCTATCTGTTTTACCTGTCATTGCTTGCTGTTGTTCCAACATTAAATGTGTTGAATTATTGGTTATAGCTTTGCATTGTAATATTTTGGAATTTCTCACTTTTAGCCCTTATATATGTCTATTACCCCTGAGTTGGAAGTACTCACTTTACTCCCTGCAACATGTGTGCAGATTCAGGTGTACCGGGAGCTTAGTCAAGATGTTCTGCTGCTTCCCAGAGTCTTTGGAGTTGTCGAGGTAGTTGTCTGGCATCCGCAGGACCCGACTCATTTCCCTTATCCATTTATATTTCTGCATTCTAGGTTTATGTACTAGAGGATTCATTACTCTGTTATCTTAGAGATTCTAGACTCGTGACCCCAGGTCTTTGGGAGTTGTATTGGTGTTATCATGACTTTCAGTATTGTTTCTATCTATTAACTGAATTATTAAGTCTTGTTATCTGTTATAAATATTTAATTAATCGGTATTGAGTTTCATACTCGGGTTGAGGGTGTTCTATGGTCGGGCTTGCCTAGCAACTGTGTTGGGCGCCATCACGATCGGGATTGTGGTCGTGACAATCTGTATCAACCTAAGATTTTAATAGAAATCATATTTGGCCTTAAGTGCATTTAAAGTATAATTTTTTAACTTCAGACTAATTTTTTTTAAATTCAGACCCAATAAGTCTGAAGTTGATCGTAAAGTGGGTATGCTTGCAAACTATTTTGCAAAATGGGTATAGGTTCAATTGTAACACCAAAACTGGGAGTATATACAAAAGATACCAAACCTAGATACTTGAGTCCATTACTCATACAGTCACTGAACTACGTGAAATTATTGAGTAGAGTCACTTTTCTTTCATTTGTAATAAGAAAGTCATTCAACTATCCTTATTGCACTCTGAAGATCATTCAACCAAATTTGTTATTTTTTTCGATAGAAAATGCTCACTTGGCAGTCCACATGTACTTTTGGACTACATGAAATAATTAACACCAAAATAAATATAAAAATTTACCGATACACCCAATTCATGTCGATCCGACCCGTTTATAAGAAAGAGCGTCGTAAGAATTTTTGGTAGATTTTTATCTTTATAAACGGTTTAGATTGGGTGTATGGATGGGTTTGTATGCTTGTTCGGGGGTTAATTATTCTATATGGTCGAAAAGTCTATGTGGACTACCAAGTCAGTATTTTTCACTGGAAAAATCACTAAATCTCGTTGAGTGATCATCAGAGTACAATACGGATAGTTGAGTGATTTTCTTGTTACAAAAGAAAGAAAAGTGATTTTTATTCATAATTTTATATAGTTCAGTAACTATCTAAGTAATGGACTCCTGGATACTTTGAGGAGGTATATTTTGTACTGAAAATACAGAATTACTATATAAAAGAGAAAATATTTGACACTAGAGATCGGTTAATTCAAAGGGTCCCCTTTGCTGATTTGTGTAAATACTCTATAAAACGGAAATTCAGCATTAAAAAGTTGTATGCTGCAACAATGCCCCAATATCCTAATTGTCATTGGAAAAGGATTACAATTGATTCAAAAGTATTACCAAGGCATCAATTCATTTTGGGGTTGGCTATGCATAGGAAGCTAGCTAGAGTGGATTGGCTAAGGAAGTTGGGACTATCAATAGCACGTGATTGTGTGCTCTGTTGGAAGGACACTGAGGAGACAATGGAGCACCTCTTTTTTGAATGTGATTACTCCAGGAATATGTGGGCAGCATTAATATTAAAATTGCTGGGAGAAAGACATCAAATTGGCAGTTGGAATGCTGAGATTGAATGGTTAACGAAGAGAAATTCGTTCAGAGTTCGAGCTCACATGCTAGGCTTCATGTTTGCAGCTGTGGTTTACCATATCTAGGCAGAGAGGAACCAACGAAGATTTCAAGGGAAGATGATATCAAGCCTTCAGAGCATGAAGAATATTTTACTGGAGCTACACATACGAGGGCAAAATAAATCCAAATAGCACAAGGAGTTAGAAAGATTGAGCAACTATCCTACGTAGAAATGTATAGTTATATATAGAGATAGAAAGTAGAGGAGTTGTAATAGAGAAAAGGTGGTTGTTAATTCTGTTATCGGGTCTAGCTTAAGAGTCCAATTGAGCTAGTGATTTGTAAATATTATACTTGGTTAAATGAAAGTTTTGACCGTTTGACAACAACAAAAAAAACAATAGAATTACGTATTCACGTTAGCAATTTAGTTTTCTATATAGGAATCTCAGCTATCGCAACTTCTTCTAGAAACTTAAATATGATGGGATCTACTTTATTCACCATTCCGAAATGATACTAATAATAAAATGTAATTGAAGATACATCAAGAATAGACATAACTAAGTTGGAGTAATATATTGAGATACAAAACAACTGAAAATGACATTAAATTTAAAAGGAAGGCGCAATAGAAGAAGGGAAGGAAAATGGTAGGGCAGGAAAGTTTGGTCACTCGTTCAAATGTTTAGGAAAAGGAAATTATAAATGCTAGATGGAGAACGAAGCGTGGGATGAGGAGGAAAAAAGGTATAGGCGCATGCTATGACAGAGAAAGTTGGAGAATGATACAAAAGCATTGGTGGGAATCAAAATACGAATTCGTTTTTATAGTTATCCGATATTTACTCAAACCAAATAAACACATATATGTGCGTTTTTATACACTTTATTAGTATAATAATTAATGAGTTTAAGAGCGAATTAGAATTAGAAAAAAGTTATATGCATTTGGTATTTACACCAATTAAGAATAGCTAATATGTGTCCTTTTTATACAATATTTATCACTTTATAATTAATGATTTTAAGTCATATAACTAATGACATAAAGATTCTTATACTATCTGCTACGTAGAGCCAATTAACAGGAAAGTATTTCGTACCGAAAAATTCCCCATCCCTAACCTGAGACCCTAATTAAAGGTGAATGTAACTTATCCATTCCACCGTAATCCTTTGATACATAAGCGGACCTATCCTTTTGGTAGGGTCATCGGTCCTTGCTAATTTTGAAATATATATATATATATATATATATATATATATATATATATATATGTGTTAAATAACAAGTATATTCTTTGATTATACCTTAAGATTCAAATCTTAGGCAACTGTATTTTGTCGATTTTAGGGGATACAACTTAACTAGTGTGCTGCCTGGGTCCGACTGACTTCAAACATTTGTTCAAATTTTTATTCTTACAATGGTGCCTTGTTACTTTCAAATCCTGAGCATGCATCCACTTGATAGTACCCATATATATATATATGATTTGATAAGAATACCAAGTCTGAATTTTGATTTGATAAGAATACCAAGTCTGATTTTTTTTTTCCTTTTTAAATAGGGTGGACGCACTAAGACCCAACAGATAGTGAAAATGAAGGCGCACAAAAAAATCCCAACAACAATACAACTAGCCTTCTCTCAGTTTCTGCCAAAGACAACACAACACCACTTCCACTCACAAAACCCCCCACTTTCTTCTCATTTCTCTCCATCATTGTCACCTTGAAAAAGAAACAAAATCCATTTTCAGTTTTCACACGCAAATATGCAACGAACTAGCTACTATTATTAGTCACTTCATTTCTTCATTAAGCTCCCTTCACTTTTCCCACTTCTTTTCCTCTAAAGATCCTTTCTTTTTCGTTGGTTTTAGGCTAATTTTCTTGTTTATCAATGTTTTAAGACTGGTTTTTCGTGAGTTCTAATGGGTGGATTCTGTTTTTGAGAAAGTGGGGTTTGTTTAATTACTTTGGCTGTGTTCTAAAATGGGTAATTGCTGCTGTGGGGGGCAACCTTCAGTATACAGAGTCTCTTCTAATGCAAAATCTGGTGAGTCTTTCTCCTAATGTCTTCTTTCTTTCTATTTTGTGTTGATCATTAGCTCAGTGTGTTTTATCTATATATATACTATGTTTCTGTTTCTGCTATTTCATTTTGTTTTTTCCAAAACAGAGGACTAATAATTTTCTGACTTTTGCGACTCCAGCCCTTAGTAGTATTAGCTCTCTTTTTAATAATTCTTGGTCTTAATTTGTTTTTGTTGGCTCTTTTAATGATCTTTATTGTTGGACGATTTTTCCAATGTTACCTTTATTTTCTACAGTAATAAAGATTGTATTTAATGCCACTCTAAGATAAAGAATATACTAAGATTCTTTTCTCTTTTCCACTTTTATTTTCTAAGTATTTGGGTTTCAATAGTTTCAGTATACTTGGCAAGAACTGCAACATATAAAAAAGTTAGAAAAACGAAAGGGGTTTCTGCTTTTAAGACTCTTTTATATACTGGTTTTCTTTTTCATCTTTTGGCTTTTTTTAAATTAATTTTACTATTTTGTTTCAAATCTTGTAATATACTATCCGGGATTAAAAGTTTTCCTTTTCATCTTTTAACTCTTAATAATAGAATTTTACTTTAAAATTCAAACTGTCAATTCAAAACTACGTTGCTCGGACTCTCCAAAAACATCGCCGGGTGCGTGACAATTCTCCAAAAGCAGTGTATTTTTGGAGAATCCGACACGGGTGCGGCATTATTTTTGAGAGTTCGCGCAACATAGATTCAAAATCAAAAGCTTTGCAAGTGCGCTGCCTAGGGTTGTTCATAAAAACTCGAAAAACCGAACCGAACCGAACCGAAAACCAAACCAAACCGACCAAAAAAGACCGATACTTTTTGGTTTGGTTTTGGTTTTGAATTTTAAAAACCGATCAAATTTGGTTTGGTTATAGTTTTAATTAAAAAAAACTAGTAAAAAGACCGAACCAAACCGACTATAGGAGTAGCTATTTTAAATTTATTATTACATCTATATATATGTATGTATATTTTTATACAAAGTTTCAAAAATTTAATGGTAAATGTTAATACTTTGCACTTTTAATATAGTTCTTTAACTTTACATTATAGTTTGATTGGTAGTTTTCTTTTGTTAAGTGTAAGAATCCATTTCGTGTTAGAAATAATATATTTTTAATTGAGTCCTTAAATTATTCATCACTATTTGATTCAATTATCATCATTATATTTTGGTAAATAATAGATTTCTCAAAGGACAATTGATTTGATAGTGTTACATTGAAAATGTGGTCGCCGAATATGTGTTTGGTAGTGTATGTCTTATATTTAAGAAAAAGCCGAGAAATAACCGAAAACCAACAAAACCCGATATAAACCAAATCGAGAAACAACCGACTTAATTGATTTGGTTTGGTTCTAATATTTGAAAAACCGACTTACTTGGTTTGGTTTCTTTTAAGGGAAAAAACGATCAAAACCGAACCATGAACGCCCCTAGCTCTGCCTTTAGAATTTCTCTTTTTTACTTTTTGGGTACCAATTTTTTGTTTTATGTTTTATCAATCCTATCGAAATTATGCAACTCATAATTTGCTTAACTTTTCACTCATGGACGGTTCAGATATTAGAAGAGGGGAAAATCTTTATGTTGCATAATATGTCCTTAAATGAAATGGTTTCTCTTTCCATGAAATGGATAAGGATGTTTCAAATTTGACATGGACTGTTTATAGATTGGAGCGTGGAAAAATCTTTATTCTGCATTTATGGTGTCAATTAAATTTTTTTAGCTGGATATAAAAAAAGATGCATGTTATTTAAAGGGCGGGTCCGGGGAAGGGTCGCACCCTAAGGGCTCATTTGGTACGAGGGATAAGGGATAATTAATTCCGGTATTAAATTTGAGATTAGTTTATACCATGTTTGGTTGAGATAAAATCGTGGTATCCCGGGATTGTAGTATTTTTCTATCCCTATGGGGAGAGTGGGATAACTAATGCCAGGATAACTGATTCCGGAAT
>MU751994.1:0-37747 GCA_026770625.1 Nicotiana glauca | reverse complement strand
GACCATCTGGGCTTAGGCCCGTCACGGGCTGGTTCCGCCCAGCAGGCCCACGAAGCACGGGACCGCCAAGCCCGGGACCGCCCGAGCCCGGGACCGACAGGCCCGGCCCGTTTGGCCCATTTAGGCCCGGGCCCGCCTAAAAGTGCAGCCTTATAAGCACATCCTTCACTTTTTCTTTTTGACATCATAAAAAAAATATAGTTTAATAAAGTCAAAAGTGAGAATTAAGAAATATCAAACTCATGGTCACCCGGACTACACTAGCATATGCATAATCTCAAGAATTCAAACGTTTAATCTAATTATATTATCCATCTTTTGAGAAACAAATCGAACAACAACAAAAAAAAAGTTATATTCATTGATTAAATTGTTATACCCACATTAAGCGTTCATGAGCCCAGACCAAAATACAGTTACGTGAATATGTCAAATACCATATATACAAAAAAAGGTACTATAATAGAACTGGACTAGTCTAAAGACATGACTAAGAACCAAATTTATTTAGTAGATGAATGGATAGGAGATACAATCTCTAGCAGTCGGTCAAGAGGGGCAGTCGCAGCCTCTTGATCTCTCAACATTTTCTCGTTCAGATGCTTGCTCTCCTCCTTCAAAGAGACAATCTCAGTATTCAACCTCTTAATCTTCTCCTTGACCTCCTTCAATTCATTGATCAGCTAGGTGATTAGACTTACTTGGTACCCAATTCTTTATCCAGAAGATCACACTCTACCAATGTCGCTCTGTCAAACAAATTAATTTTTTGTCCTCTTCTTTCCTTCTCCGTGTGGGACCTCAAAGTGAGCAAGCACCTGAGTGAGCAGAAGCCCATACGACAATGTATGTTTTTCCTTAGAAGGAGTGGCTGCCTTGGTATATGCTTGATCATAATTGCAGAAAGGTTCACCAGCATGTCCTCGGAAAGTACTTCCATCACTACCACGTCTAAGGTAGTGATGGTAGTGACCTCATTCTCTTTTCTGCCCTTGGCAATCCATACTAATTCACCAACTCATAGAACTAACTTGTGAACCGACTATGAGCCCATTTGGCTTAGCTGATTTAGAGTAGCTGATAAGCATTAGGTGCTGAAAAGTATTTTCAGGTGCTGAAATTGATTTAAAAAATAAGCAGTTACTTGTTTGGATAAAAGTTCTGAAATTAATAATAAGCAGCTGAAGAACTAGGTATACGAAGAGTTTTGTTTTAAAAAGAAGTATTTTAGGGATAGAATAGTAAATATTTTGATCAAACCTAAAGTGCTTATAAGTTGAAATTTTATAAGTTGGGAGAGACCAACTTATGGCTTTTGGCTTATTTTTGGCTTATAAGCACTTTTAATTTTAACAAACGCGTAAATAAAAGTGCTTATAAGTTAGTTTGACCAGCTTATAAGCTTAGCCAAACACTCTCTATATTTTATGCTTGTACACTTTCTCTTCTCCTTTGTTACTTTCCTGGGAGAAATTCTCACTCAAATATCTCTCTTCCTGACCCTCACGAACCTTGATCTACTTTTGTTTGACAGAGGTATCAAACTCATTGGCCAGGACGCTTAGAATTTGTCCCAAGCCTTCAGCATTGAAGGTCATCTCGACCCTCTTCACAGTAGTTCTTACAGTCTCATCCTCCAACAATTGAAGGTTGGAGTAAAACTCACACACTTCTTCCTCGTTTACCATTGGAAATGGATAGAGAAGAAGATGGGTCCGCTGCTGGAAATTCATCTGTTATTTCAAATTCTCATCCCCACTTCACTAACAGTACGTATTAGGATCAGTCACTCTCCCCTTCAACACAGTCAAGTCACTAAACTAGTTCTCCTTTCCTACACTGGTAATATTTTCTTTATTTTTTCTTCTCCGTTTAGAACTAGTCCCTACTTCCTCAAGCTTATATTCCATTCTTCTTCTCAAAGTTCTTTTTTCTTCTCTAGGTTGGTTTTGAATGAACCAACCTTACTTTTCCTCTTCTTCCTCTTCCTCGTTATCCATGCATATAGCGTCCATATAGGATAACATTTCCTTCAATCCAAACTCTCTTTACTCTTTTTTTCTCCTTTCTTTTTTTCTTACTTGCCTCAGCAGCCTTCTCTAGAAAAGCTTTTTTTAGCTCCTAGTGGTAGGAGCCCAATTCTTGGGAAGTTTCTCTTTCTTGTCCATCTTAATTCTTACTTTCATCTTTTAAATTGTTACCTTTTGCGCTTACTGTCTTAATATACTCCTATTAGTTTTATTGGTTTGATTTTAATAAATAATAAATCGACTAAATTAGTTTAATTTTAATTGTAGCCAAAAATCAATCCAAATCGACCCATAAATACCTTACATAAAGGATTTGAATCCTCTCCTACGTGATGGGTCAGTTAGTCCTTAATCCTCAAGAGATACACATCTAGAAAATAAATTCAATTTACCTTTGAAATAATTAAATAAATTTAGAAGCAAAAATAAAAAAGTTAATTCAAACTTCCAGGAACAGTAACATAGTTATGTAAGATTTAAATTATACCTCATTAAATATTTACTACATTCATTTCAATTTTAGTTGACACCTTTTCTTTACAACAATTTTGATAACAGGAGAATTAAGTAAATTTTGGGGTCATTTGGTTGTGGAAAAGTTATCTCAAGATATAATGGCGAGATTATAATATGAGGCTTAAATAGTAATAAGCTCATTTATTGGTATATATTTTTATTAGGAGATGTTTGCTTCATTGGATAACAAATACTAGGATATATGGGGTATAATATCAAATACGAAAAATAGCCTAAACTAACCCTATTATTTGGTAAATGGTTTATATTTGCCCATCGTCCATCTATCCTGCCTAAAATACAGACCATGTTATTTTTATTAATAAAGTTGCCCTCCTTTTAAGCTAACGTTTGGACATAGATCCCAAATTTATTTTGAAAAATCTGATTTGGGTGAAGTTTGGTTTGAAGATGAAAATGTGTTTGGACGTACGTTTTCAAAATATATTTTCCAACTTTATTTTGAAAAAATATGTATATAATTCCCAAGTTTTGGGATTTTGGCCCAAATTTAGCTCAATAGCTGATTTTGGAATTTGAAATTTTTGATTTGGGATTTGGCCAAAATATGAGCAAAATTTATGGCCAAACATGAGTTTTGAAAATAAATCTCAAATTTATTTTAGCAAAACTTATGGCCAAACGGGGCCTAAATGTGCAATATGTGGGCCTTCAAATGAATGTGCTGACATAATTTACTAGGCCACGTGGCTCTCCCATTTAGAAATCAAATATGTATATAATATTGGAATTTTTACACCCTATAGAAAACCTTAGTACCCTATTTATCAATAATAAATACCATTTTAAAATATTACATCCTATAAATACCTTTTATCCTTTATAGCAAAAAATCTAAATATAGTTACATCCTACAATTAAGGCACCATATATTCTAACTATTATTTTTCTCTCTCCCTTTTTGTATTTTCTCTCACATAATTACCGCGTATCAGCAATCCCTAATACAATCTCTTTCTGTTTGATACAACCAGACTCTCTTCTCCCACGAACCCTAGTTTCTTGCCCAAATTCTCAATTTTCTGCTTCGCGTCACTAACGTTATCATCAACCATTGTCTGAGTTACTTGCCAGTTTATTTGCTGCATGAACTTCAATATCACATTCAGCACACAAAGCTACCTCATCAGCACAGCAAATTACAGTAGCTTGAGCTTTCTCACATACATCACACTGGATCTTCATCTTTATTCTCTTGCCTCTTCATGTTCAGGACATACCCTTTTGAAGAAAAAAAGGAAATTTTTTGTTTGGAAGCTTTTAAGATGTATTTTCAAGAATTAAAGACTAGCCAAATTCTGGTATGTGAAAAGTGTCAGACCAAAGGGCTGGGGGTTTTGTAGATGTGTTAGGGGCTGACCAGCCGGAATTAATGGCTGGCCGCCGGCCGGCGAAGCCATAGGGATGTTTCTCTCTCTAGATCGCCCAAATCGCCTATTTGTATTCAGTTGTATTCGAATGTATTTTTCAGCTGTATTCACTTGTATTCAGGTCTAATCAGTTGTATTTAACTATTTTATTCAGTAGTAGTTAGTTGTATTCAAGTGTTTTATACAATCGTATTCAGTTATATTCAACTATTTTATTTAGCAGAAGTTAGTTGTATTTTGTTGCATTCAAGAGTTTATTCAGCTGTATTCAGTTGTATTTTTGTTTTATTCAAGTGTTTTATTCAGATAAATTAAGGTGTATTTTATTGTATTCAACTGTATTATTCATATGTATTTCTCTTTATTCAGCTATAATCTTTATTATGTATCTTTCAAATACAGATTAATGAGGGATCGTTTTAGTTCGTTGAGTTAAATTAGGAGAATATCATGTGATTTTATTTCCTTCCGTTTTTAGCACAGATATGTTACTGTATTTAATGTTAATGTCGCTTGAATACAGCTAAATATATGTCAAACTTAGCTGGAATTTCAAATTTTATGCCTATATTTTTTGTTGTATTAATGAATACAATAACTTAAATACATGAAATACATTGTATAAAAACATAAAAAGTATCTATAACACGTAATATAGCAAAGGGTATCTATAAATGGCTAATTAAACCAAAAAAGGTGCTTTATGAAAAATTCCCATTAATATTCGCCCATTGATGAAAACTTCCCATTAATATTCGCCCATTGACCGAACCCGGCCCATTTTTTACCCCTTTACCCTTATATCTTCCTCATTTTGACTGACCAAATTTCTTCAACCGCAACATAACTTTTCTAGCAACCTCTTTCTGCCACTATTTTTTTTTTCTTGTCGTCACTTCCTCGGGCGTCTTTGAGAGTGCTGGTCTTGGATACAGGGTGCAACCAACTAATTGACTTTGTTAACAAAATTAAACCCTTTTTCTCTTGTGTTTCAGTAATTTTTCCCATAGCTGAAATGTTTGATTTACCGACAAATGTTAACCTGAAATTTATTGGAGTTTACCACTACCACAAGAAGAAGCATGAATCAAGAAAGCAATAGGAGAAAATGATTAAATTTGTAAAGGCAACAGTCATATTTTCGATATGTCTTTTCTGATTATTTCTTCGGAAAAAATCAAGTTTACTCATTCATCATTTTCAAAACTTTTAGTGGGTTTAAGGATCCATTTTAATAGATAAAGAAATACTTCTCTACAGATTCTTTATGTGTGCATATTTTTGTATGTGTGTCTCTGTAATTCTCACTTTTCGATCACAACTTGAACACTTAAAATTTGCCCCTTACGGGTGGAGATAGCTTTATGGAGTGAAGATAGTATGGTGGATATTTACATCGCTGGAGGTGATATAGGAGAAATGGGGTATTGTAGTCCCAAACTGCCAATAGAATATTAAAAGAAAGTTAGTTTAGGTGTATTCTAGTGGTGGTCAAAGAGTGGTAAAAAAGGGTGGCTTTAAATTGAGCCACATTGGTTGTATCTAGAGGGGGAATAAATTTAATTTTCAACCCGAATAATAAAAGGACGGGTCGGGTTCGATTTATGAGGCGGACATTGTATCCATATTTAATTTCTGAACAAGAGAGCCACATGTCCCAGTAAGAATATGCCAGTGCATTAATTTGAAGGGCTACATATTGCACCGTTAAAAGGAGGATATAAACCATTTACTAAACAATATGTAATGACCCGATCGGTTATTTTACTTTTTAGAACCCCGTTCTCCTAAATAAGGCTCCTCATATGTGATTTTTCTATTTTATGACATACGCGACTGGTTAGTTCGGGATTTGAAAGAGTTTGAGTTGAAATCAAAATACTTGGTTTCATGGTTTGGCTTTAGAAGGCTAAGTTTGACTTCGGTCAGTATTTTGAGTAAACGACCTCTGAATCGGGATTTGACGGTTCTTATAGGTTCGTACAACGATTTTGAACTTGGGCATATGTTCGTATCAGGTTTTGAATAGTCGGGGAGCGTTTTGGCGCCTAATAGTGAAAGTTGGCTCTTTGAAGGTTTCTAAATTTGGTTTGGATTAGGTTTTAGTGTTATCAAGGTCCATTTAAAATTATGAGACAAAGAATAGTTTTGTATGGTGATTTAAGACTTGCACATAAAAATTGGTGTTATTCCGAGTAGTCTAAGTATGATTCGGCGCGTTCGGAGCGATTTGGAAACTTGAAGTTCATATCTTGGTTCATTTGGTTTTAGGGTGTGATTCTTGGTTTTGTCGTTGTTTTACACGTTTTGACAGTTCGAGAAGGTCCGAATTATGTTTATAGACTTGTTTTGCAGTTGGATGGGATCCCGAGAGGCTCGGGTGTGTTTCGGACCACCCGGAGCCAAGTTGAAGAAGCTGGATTTTTCATTTTGGACTGGGTGGGTTTTGTTCTTCGCATTCGCGAAGCCAAGGCCGCGTTCACGGAGGCTTGTGGTCAGTGGCCTACGCATTCGCAGAAGACCTATCGAGTTTGCGTAGGGTCAAGGGGCATGGTCCTGGGCAACCCAATTGCCTTACGCGATCACGATGAAAGGCACGTGTTCGCATAGAGAGTCGAACCAATGCAACGCGCTCGCGAGAGTCCTTTTGCTATTGCGAAGAAGGAGTGTTATAGGTTCTTCAACTTTGCCTTCGCGGATGCGTAGGCTTGGTCACATTCGCGATGAAGGGTCAGGCCTAGGCAGAATGTTTTAAATTGGGACTTAGCCATTTTTTGGGTCATTTATTGCACTCTTGGGCGATTTTGAAGCTTCAAAAAAGGGGATCTATACCTAGCTATTGAGCGTAAGTAATTTCTACATAATGTGAAATTAATATATATATTATGGATAGATTAACATGTAAACTTGTGAAAATCATGGGTTTTGATAAAAATGGGATTTAACCACGAAAATGCTTTTTGGAATTTAGTGAAAATTATATATTTGAGTTCATGAGGTTATAGGTAATAACTTTCTTCGAAAATTTCCATAATCCGGGGGCGTGGGATCGAGGGTGAATTTTAGGAATTCTTCAATTGGGGTTGGGTAATCACTTTAATAGTTGGGATATGAACTATTGAGCATGTATTGATTAATTTATATACCATTTGACTAGTTTTGGACTGTTTGGTGCCGAGTTGAGGCTTAAGAGTGAATTTGAGGCCAGGAAGTAAGCTTTGAGATAAGGTAAGTCTCTTGTCTAACATTTAAGAGGGAAATTACCCCGTAGGTGATTAAAATTAATAATTGTGTCTAATTGTGGGGGCTACGTACGAGGTGACGAGAGTCCATGCATACCTACTATTTATGCTTATGTCCGGGTAGTTTAGGTTCCAAATCATGAATTACTTGTAATATTTGCACCTAATTGTTAATTTAAATGCCTAAATTATATTAAAACTTGTTGGAAGAATTGTAAAAGACCGAATTTCACTTGCTTAAGTTTTGAGTGGATTACTTGACCGTAAATGGAAATTTTATTACATCGTGTATTGGTCTTATTATAATATGAAAGTTAAATGATTATAAAGTATCCTCCCTTCTTGTGGATCGGGCCGAACACCTCAATAGTGGAATAGATGCATCTATAGATCGTGTAACACGTCCCTCGCAGTGTACTCATTATTCTGGGTCAGGCTATATGACCTCAGCATAATTCGTGCTTAATAATACTCGGAGTCTAATCATGTTTAATACTAAATTGTGGTTGTGAGGTTACAAGTATAGATGACAGGAATTTATTTGGAGTTTATTGATTTGTGAAAGAATTTAATTGTCCTTGTTCGTCGGTGACTTATTGTTGTTATTTATACATCCCCTATTATTTTAGAATTTCTGTATTTTGATTGTCAGCCCATAGTAAGTGTCGAAGTAGACCCCTCGTTTCTACTTCTTTGAGGTTAGACTTGATATTTACTAAGTACATGTTTTTTAGGTACTCACTCTACACTTCTGCACTAGCCGTACATGATCTGAGGCAGGTGCATCTGGTGATCACACTAGCCCGCACCCTCGTTACCCGGAGGCCTAGTGGTGAGCTATTTTTCCTAAGCTGTTTCATAGCATCCTAGAGTCTCTCCTTACTTTCATTTCTGTTTATTTTGATCTCAGACTATAGCTTTGTAAAATCTATTAGTGCTCATATACTTGTGACACCAAGTCTTGGCACACGCTCTAGTAGACTTGTGGTTTCGGTTTATTTTCTATGATTATGATTGCACTCAGCTGCTTTCGTTTTATATATTTTAAGCTTGTTCTTTCTTAATCCTTTAAATCAAGGAAAGTTTAATTACTTAAAAATTTATTAAAAGGGGGAATTAAGTGGTTAATTCACTATTGGCTTACCTAGCGGCAGCGTTGGTCACCATGATAACCTATAATAGAATTGGGTCATGACAACATGGTATTAGGGCAATAGATTCACGTAGGTCTCACAAGTTATGAGCTGGTTTAATAAAGTCTTGCGGATCAGTGCAGAGATGTATGTACTTATCTTCGAGAGGCTATAGGGTGTTAGGAAACTACTCTTTCTTCATATCCTATTGTGTAGTTGATAATATACTATGTGTCTTTCTCTTATTCTCTCACAGATGGTGAGATGCGCACGACGGATGTTCTAGACCCAGGAGGAGCCGCTCCCCTTGTTGCTAGAGGCCAAGGTAGAGTCCGGGGGAGGGCATCAATCGGAGGTAGGGGACGACAATGTCCCAGAGCTACTCTAGCTATGACACTAGCAGATCCAACAGAGGGTCCTATTATTTAGGAGCATGGAAAGATGCCTACAGTAGAGCCAGCCTCGGTGGATTTCATGTCCGCACCAGGTTTTCAGGGGATCATGGGTCGTATGCTGAAGTTCATGGACATCATGACTAAGGCTGGTTTATTTCCAGCAGATCCAGCCACATCTCAGGCGATAGGGGGAGCACACACCCCTATTGCTCAGGCTCCTGGTCATGCAGCTATTATATATCATACCCCAAGCACACTACCCGTAGGCAGAGCCCAGCTAGTGGTTGCAACCGTACCTGAGGCCAGACCAGCTGCAGTCGGCGAGCCACGAAAGCTATTGGATAGATAAAGTATATTGCATCCTCCTATCTTCGGGGGTGAGAGATATGAGAATCCCCAGGACTTTATTGATTAGTGCAGAGATAGACTGCATAACATGAGGATATTAGAGTCCTATGGGGTGGACTTTGCTACTTTCCAGCTAGAGGGAAGGGCTCGTAGATGGTAGTAGTCCTATTTTCTTGGCAAACTAGCAGATTCTCCTCCCATGACTTGGTACAGGTTCACCCGTATCTTTCTAGATACATAAATTTCCCCCTCTTAGAGGGAACGGTTGTGGTTTCAATTTGAGCAGCTCCACCAGGGTCAGATGTCAGTGACCGACTATGAGGCGAGGTTCTCTAAGTTGTCTTACCATGCACTAATGATACTTTTTACTGATGCAGAGAGAGTGCAGAGGTTTGTTGCAAGGTTGAACACTAGTATTCAAGCCACTATGGACCTAGAGTCAAGATGAGGACTTCTTACGAGCTGGTTGTGGAGATAGATCGAAGGATCGAGGGTGTACATTAGCATAGTCGAGAGCAGTCTACGAGGGATAAAAGGTTTCGATATTTCGGAGAGTTCATAGGTGCCCCGACTGGAGGTAGAGGTCAGTTCTTGAGGGGTCAGTTTAGTAGGCCCGCATATCCAGCACCGCCTCCTCCTCGGGGGGCTCCAGTACAACCTTATTTCAGCGCCATGCCAGAGGATTCCTCTAGTGGGTATTCAGGCCATCAGGGTTAGATTTCAAGTCACCATTCCTCCGCACCAAGAGGATATTTCGAGTGCAGGGATCTTAGTCATGTGCAGAGGTTTTGCTCCAGGCTTCGGGGAAAGGCAGTGCAGTAGGGTCATCAGCATATGATTATAGCACTAGTTGTCCCACCAGCCATCCGGCCACCCAAAAGTGGAAGGCTGGTGGGTAGGGGCCATCCTATAGGTGGAGGACAGTCAGGTGGAGGCCAGTCGGTAGTGCTCCAACAAGGTTTTATGCTTTTTCGGACAGACGAGATGCAGTAGCCTCAGATGTCGTGATCACAAGTATTATTTCTGTCTGCAATAGGGATGTTTCAGTACTATTTCATCCAGGGCCTACGTATTCATATGTATCATCTCTATTTTCTCATTTCCTGGGTGATTCTCGTGAGTCTTTGAGTGCTCATATTTATATGTCCACTCTGGTGGGTGATTCTATTATTGTGGATCGGATCTATTAGTCCTGTATTGTTACATTATGTGGTTATGAGACTAGAGCGGATCTTCTACTACTTGATATGACCGACTTTGAGGTCATCCTGGGCATGGACTGGTTATCTCCATTGTCACGCCCCAAAATCCGAGGAGCACGACCGGCGCTCAACCGAGTAAACCTGATTGAGCAAGCATGTTAGGTCTCATTCTACCCAAACTAATTCATGAATAAATAGGATATGGACTCCATTAATCAAACTTAGTAAGTATTTCATTAACAACTTTCATTAGCAGCTTAAATCATAATTATCAAAATATTACAAGTTTTTATAAATCTTTGCCAAACATCAATATTTCTACTTTAATTCCAATACACGACGATATCCACAACCTGTCTACGGAGCCTCTAAACATAACTGAAGAGTAATGTAATATGGAAATGCCGATAACAAGACTCTGGCTATACCTCAAATACAAAGTACATGATAAACAGATGAAACAAGACCCCAAAACGAAGTGGAGCTCACCAAGTCAGCTGAAAGGATGATGCGGCACTAGCTGCGACCAACACTACCTGCTATAGAAATACCTACATCCATTTAAAGACGTAGCACCCACAGCAAAAGGGACGTTAATGCCATCGAATAGCACTAGTATGTATAACTAAACACCTTCTAGTTAGAAAGAACTTTCATACAATAATAAGGAAATCACAAGTACCACTCAAACACTAAATGATCACAACATTTTTTCACATCATTTTCCCATAGCTTTTAGTTTTGGGGCACTTCATACTATTTATCTTTGTTCAAAATACCACCGCTATCTTGAGCGAAGTCCGATCTCGACCCGATCGGCTAGGTTGCCTTATTTGAGGCATATGCTTCAATCACAATCTCATTTTCCTTTTTTCTGGAATTCATTCACAAAAACCACCGCCATCTTGAGCGGAGTCCGATCTCGGTCCAATCGGCTAGGCCGCCTTACCAAGGCATTGTTCCCTTCTCATTATCCATTCTGTTTCACATATATCATTTCGTAGGCACTTGGGGCTACAACTTATCACATCATTCTTGGCACTAGATCGCATTTTACATCATTCCCAATTTCGATACTAACTTTGGCATTTAGGACCGTAGGTTCACACAAGAGCAAATAGAAATTTTAAGCATAGATGAGGCTCCACATAGATAGCACAACATATACAGCTCCAATCTCAATTTAAGGTCTAATCATTATGATTCATATTCCTTGCACCTTTTCAAGTTATCAAGAATAGCACATTGATCACCTTAGAATACATATTTCACAAATATAAGGTAGCAACCCCAAATTCATGTGGAACGATAGTCAATTTAACAATTCAACTTTAATCTTACCGTATTCACACAAACACTGACGAAGCTCAATTCCTAAAAGATGGGGTTTTAGCTATACATACCTTAATAAAGCTTTCTGTAGTCCTTACAAAATTTTGGAACTCTTAGCACTTCGATTTATTGTATAAGAATTACAACTTGAACAAAGAATTAGGGTCAAGATTAGGATTCTAGATCGTTTGAGCATATTATTAAGCATTAAGGGTGCACAGTGATTCTAGGCCCCTTTTGTGAGAGATTTCTATCATTTTATACCCCAATTGCTATCTTCTTAGTACACAACCTCCCAATACTCTATGATCTTATATGTATGCAAGAAATCCATTCTTATACCCATGCACCCACTTGCTAATCACTTATTTTAATGGAGATTTCGAAATTATAGATGGGGGTACACGTTCTTACCTCTTGGGATGAAGTTTTAGGTCCCTCACTTCATTATTTTCAATGATTCAACAAGTATTCATGGAGTAATTTTGATGGGAATCACTTTCCCTCTCTTAGACACCTCTCTCTTACTCTAGAAGCATCAGGAATTATGCTCAAAATGAGCTATTACACCGAATATAACAATAGGGGTTCGGGTTTAAAATTTAGAAAATTGGAGCCCCGTGTCAGGTCTGCGATCGCATTTGCAATCGCAAAGTCGATATACAATCCGCAGAATGGACCGCAAAATGCTCCCAAAAAATTGGACACACTGACTGAGTTTGCGGCAGAAATGCGGTCCGCATTCACGTTTTGTGGTCGCAAAATGCACCGCAGAACTACCCTTCACAAAATCCCAAAGAAATTATGCGACGACTATGCAGTCTGCATTTTGGTTATGCAATTGCATAATTGATCACATAGTTGACTTCCAATTTGGCCAACACACTGACTCACTCTGCGACAGAAATGCGGTCCGCATACCTGATATGCGACCGCATTATCGATCATAAAATTGCACTTTTTCTGCAAAACATAATTTCTTGACTTTTTAATGCATAGCTTAGTCTAAAAGGGTCCAAACCACACATCTCTAGCACATATTCCTATTTTGGCACTACGAGCTTTTAGGTTCATAGTTAAAATCTTTCACGAGCCTCACACCACCTTACTTAGTATATGACTCATACACTTGTTTACCAAATCCAATTGATGTCCACCATGTTAATAGCACATAAAAGATTATAATTAGCCTACGTGGCATCACGAAATCCTATATTACTTAGTAAAATTTTCTGGGGCCTTACATCCATATCACGTAATCCTTGATCCCTTGCCAAGGTTGTTACCTTGGCGATGCCAGAGTTTCCTAGGTTAAAGTGGAAGGGGTCGTTTGTCAGCACACCTAGTCTGATCATCTCTTTTATGAAGGCTCGACACATGGACGATTAGTGTTATTTGGCTTATCTAACCTATGTTCGGGATACTAATGTAGAGACTCCAGTGATTGATTTAGTACCCATAGTCTGAGAGTTCTCCAATGTGTGTTCTCTCGATCTTCCATGCCACCAGATTGTGATATCCATTCCTGCATTGATTAGGCTCCAGGTACCCAGCCTATATCTATCCCACCATACCATATGGCCATTATGAGTTTCTAGTGATGTCCTTCGGTTTGACTAACGCCCCGTCGGCGTTCATGGATTTGATGAACATGGTGTTCAGGCCTTATATTGATTCATTCGTCATTGTCTTATTGATGAAATAACATAGAGGAGCACGAGCAACATTTGAGAGTGGAGCTTCAGACCTTGAGGGAACATAAGCTATATGCTAAGTTCTCCAAGTGTGAGTTTTGGCTAGATTCTGTAGAATTCATGGGACATGTTGTATTAGGCGAGGGTATTAAGATGGATCCCAAGAAGATCAAGGCAGTTCAGAGTTGGCCTCTTCCTACTATGGTGACTGAGATCAGGAGCGTCCTAGGGTTAGCAGGTTATTATTGATTATTTGTGGAAGGCTTCTCATCTATTGCAGCACCTTTGATTAGATTAACCCAGAAGGGTGCTCTGTTCCATTGGTTCAATGATTGTGAGGCAAGATTTCAAAGCTCATGACAACTTTGACTACAACACTAGTTCTAGTGTTGCCTTCTGGTTCGGGGATGTATATTGTATACTGTGATGTTGCACGCGTTATTTTGGGTTTTGTATTGAGGTACGACAGATGAGTAATTGCATATGTTTCACGTCAGCTGAAACCCCATGAGTAGAATTATCATGTACACGATTTGGAGTTGGCCGCTATTGTTCATGTTATTAAAATTTGGAGGCATTATCTTTATAGAGTGTACTGTGAGGCTTACACCGACCATCATAGCGTGCAGCATTTGTTCAAGTAGAAGGATCTCAATTTGTGGTAGCGTAGGTGGCTTGAGTTACTAAAGGACTATGATATTACCATTCTTTATAATCCAGGCAAGGAGAATGTAGTGGCGGATACCTTGAGCAGAAAGGAAGAGAATATGGGTAGCTTGGCATTTATTTCAGTAGCGGAGAGGCCACTAGCTTTGGACATTCAGTCATTGGCTAACAGACTTGTGATGTTGGATATTTCAAAGCCCAGCCAAGTTCTTGCATGCGTTGTTGCCTAGTCTTCACTATTGGAACAGATAATGGATCGATCGTTTGATGATTTGCACTTACTGGTTCTTAGAGAGACGATACTACAGGGTGGTGCCAAGGAGGTTACTATCGGTTATGATGGTGTTCTGCGACTCCAGGGTCGTCTATGTGTTCCTAATGTCGATGGCTTGAGAGAGAGGATTTTAGAGGAGGTACACAATTCACAGTATCCTATTCATCTAGGAGCTACGAAGATGTATCGCGATCTGAGGCAGCATTATTAGTGGTGGCGGATGAAGTAAGACATAGTTAAGTATATTGCGAGGTGTATAATTTGCAAGCAGATTAAGAATGAGTACCAGAGGCCAGGTGGCCTACCCCAGTAGATGACTTTACCTGAGTGGAAGTGGGGGCGCATTACTATGGCTTCGTAGTTGGGTTGTCGTGGACTTGCGAAAGTTTGATCCCGCCAAAACAGTTTGGGTCATTGTCGATAGGTTGATCAAGTCGGCACATTTCATTCCGATGGTGACCACGTATATATCAGAAAGGTTGTCCCGTATTTACATTCAGGAGATCATTCGGTTTCATGGTGTGCATGTTTCCATCATATCAGATAGAGGCCCTCAGTTTACTTTGCATTTCTAGAGGGCAGTGTAGAGTGAGTTGGGGACCCGGGTAGAGCTCAGCACAGTATTTCACCAACAGATCGATAGGCAATCAGAGCAGACAGTTCAGATCTTGGAGGACCTGCTCAGAGCATGTATGATTGACTTTAGAGGGCGGTGGGATCAATTCTTGCCTTTGGCCGAGTTTGCTTACAATAACAGTTATCAGTTTAACATCGAGATGGATCTATTTTAGGCTTTATATGATCGTTCACATTGGATGGTTTGAGCTCGGCGAGGCTAAGTCATATGGTACTGATTTAGTGAAGGATGCCTTGCAAAATGTAAAGTTGATTCAGGAGCGACTTCGCACAGCATAGTCTAGACAGAAAAGTTATGCGGATCATAAGGTGCGTGATTTATCATTCATGGTGGGCGAGAAGTTTCTCTTGAAAGTCTCGCCGATGAAATGGATCATGAGGTTCGGGAAGAACGGCAAGTTGAGCCCAAGTTTAATAGGCCCATTGAGGTGTTGAGACAAGTTGGGGAGGTTGTTTATGAGTTTACTTTGACTCCCAATTTATCATGAGTTCATATGGTGTTCCACGTGTCTATGCTCCGGAGGTATCATGCCGACAGATCACATGTGTTGAACTTCATCACGATTTAGTTAGATGAGAGCCTGGGTTATAAGGAGGAGCCAATTTTCATTGTTGATAGGCAAGTTTGCTAGTTGAGGTGCAAGATGATTTCTACGGTAAAGGTTCAGTGGAGGGTCTAACCAGTCGAGGAGGCCACTTGGGAGTCCAAGGACATGTGGAGCAGATATCCAAATTTATTGAACACTCCAGGTATGATTCTAGACCCGTTTGAGGATGAACTTTTATTTAATAGGTGGAGAATGTAATAACCCGCCCGATCATTTTACTTTTTAGAACTTCGTTCCCCTAAATAAGGCTCCTGGTATATGATTTTACTATTTTATGACTTACGGGGATGGTTATTCGGGATTTGGAAGAGTTTGGATGAAATGAGAACACTTGGTTCCATGGTTTGGCTTTAGAAGGCTAAGTTTAACTTATGTTAATGTTTTGAGTAAACAACCTCGAAATCAGGATTTGACGGTACCAATACGTTCGTATGATAATTTTAGACTTGGGCGTATGTTCGGATCGAATTTTGGATAACCCAGGAGTATTTCGGTAGTTAATAGTAAAATTTGGCTCTTTGAAGGTTTTAAAGTTCTTTAAATTTGGTATTGAGTAGGTTTTGGTATTCTCGAGGTCATTTGGAATTCCGAGATCGAGAATATATGTATGGTGATCTAAGGCTTGCACGCAAAATTTTGGTGGCATTCCAAGTAGTCTAAAGTATGATTCGGTACGTTCGAAGCGATTTGGAAACTTGAAGTTCATATCTTGGTTCAATTTGGTTTTGGGTGTGATTTTTGATTTTGTCATTGTTTTACACATTTCGATAGTCCGAGCAGGTACGAACTATGTTCATAGACTTGTTGGTATAGTTTGATGGTGTCCCGAGGGGCTCGGGTGCGTTTCGGACCACCCAGAGCCAAGTTGAAGAAACCAGATTTTCCAGTTCTGGTTTCCTTCTTCACGAATGCGGAAGGACCTTTGCATTCGCGATGAAGGGATTTGGACTGGGAGGGTTTTGTGCTTCGCATTCGTGAAGTCAAGGTCCCGTCGCGGAGGCTTGGGGCAAGTGGTCTACGCATTTGCAGCGCGTTCACGAAGGGTCGAGGGGCCTAGTCTTGGGCAACATAGTTGCCTTACGCGATCGTGATGAAAGGCACACGTTCGCGACAGGGAGTCGACCCAGTGCATCGCATTCGAGAGAGTCCTTTCGCAATCGGGAAGAAGGAGTTTTATTGGTTCTTCAGTTTTGCCTTCCCAAACGTGTAGGCTTGATCGCGTTCGCGATGAAGGGTCGAGCCTGGGCAGAATATTTTAAATCGGGACTTAGCCATTTTTGGGGTCATTTATTGCACTCTTGGGAAATTTTGGAGCTTTAAAAAAAAAAGAGATTTCAACCTAGCTATTTAGGGTAAGTAATTTCTACCTAATGTGAGTTTAATTCATAGTTATGGGTAGATTTTAACATGTAAACTTTTGAAAATCGTGTGTTTAGATGAAAAACCTAGGTGTTGATAAAAATGGGATTTAACCACGAAAATGGTTATTGAATTTGGTAAAAATTATGTATTTGAGTTCATGAGGTTATGAGTAACGACTTTCTTCGAAAATTTTCAGAGTCCGGGTACGTGGGCCTGGGGGTGAATTTTAGGAATTCTTCAATTAGGGTTGGATAATTACTTTAATAGCTGGGATATGAACTTTTGAGCATATATTGATTAATTTGTATACCATTTGACTAGTTTTGAATTGTTCGGCACCGAGTTGTGCTTTAGAGTGAATTTCAGGCCAGAAAGTAAGCTTTGAGACGAGGTAAGTCACTTGTCTAACCTTGTAAGAGGGAATTTACCCCATAGGCGATTTAAATTAGTAATTGTTTCTAATTATAGGGGCTACGTACGCGCGAGGTGACGAAAGTCCGTACATAGCTACTATTTATGCTTATATCTGGGTAGCTTATGACCCAAATCATGAATTACTTGTAATATTTGCACCTACTTGTTAATTTAAATGCCTAAAATATATTAAAACTTGTTGGAAGAATTGTAGAAGACCGAATTACACTTTCTTAAGTTTTGAGTGGATTAGTTGTCCGTAAATGGAAATTTTATTGCGTCGTGTATTGAACTTATTATAACATGAAAGTGAAATGCTTATAAAGTATCCTCCCTTCTTGTAGATCAAGACGAACGCCTCAACAGTGGAATAGATAAATCTATGGATTGTGTCGCACGTCCATCGATAGTGTACACGTTATTTTGGATCATGTCGTATGACCTCGGCATGATTCGTGCTTAATAATACTTGGAGACTAATTATGTTTCATATTAAATTGTGGTTGTGAAGTTACAAGTATAGATGACAGGAATTTATTTGGTTTATTGACTTGTGAATAAACTTAATTGTCTTTGTTCGTTAGTGAGTTATTGTTGTTATTTATATGTCCCCTGCTATTTTAGAATTTCTGTATTTTGATTGTTAGCCCATAGTAAGTGTCAAAGTCGACCCCTTGTTACTAATTCTTCGAGGTTAGACTTGATATTTACTGGGTATATGTTGTTTATGTACTCACTCTACACTTCTGCACTAACCGTACAAGATCGGAGGCAGGTGCATCTGGCGATCACACCGGCGTGCACCCTCGTTACTTTGAATCCTAGCGATGAGCTGCTTTTCCTGAGCCATTTCGCAACATCCTAGAGTCTCTCCTAACTTTTATTTCTGTCTATTTTGATTTCAGGCAGTAGCTAGAGTTTTGTATAATCTGTTACTGCTCATACACTTGTGACATCAGGTCTTGGCACACGCACTAGTAGACTTGCAGTTTTGATTTATTTTCTATGGTTATGATTGCACTCAGATGCTTTCGTTTTACATATTTTAAGCCTGTTGTTTCTTAATCCTTTAAATCAAGAAAAGTTAAATTACTTAAAAATTTATTAAAGGGGGAATCAAGTGGTTAATTCACTATTGGCTTGCCTAGCGATGGCGATGGGCGCTATCACGGCCTATAATGGAATTGAGACATGACACAATAGTGGCAATTTAGGCCCTTTTTCATATAAAATATATCATTGATGTATACTATATAAGTTGGGATAGACTTTTATTTTCAATTTTAACCTTGAATTTTTTAAAGGAGAAAAGACAGGAGTACTTATAAAAGTTAAAATATTTACCCATTAAATAATTATAATCCCCTACGTATTTAATAAACAAAAGAGTATCTTAAAATAACTACCCACGCTGATGCCCTACCTATAAAAATAGAAAAACTGCTCAAATTTGGTAGAATTACACGAAAATTAGTGCATAAAATTGAGATTCCACCATCATCACAGAATCGTTTTTGAAGATTTGAAGATTTTCAGCCTGAAAAAACAGAGCGAAGATGTTGATTTCTCTTTAAAATTTGACTTTTTCTCCTTAAACTTTATAGAAGTATCAATCTATTTGAATCATAGCATGATTTGACTTTCAAAGATGCTAAAAACATTTATGCTCAAATTCGCATCATGTAGTTCAGATTTGGATCATAACAGCTGATTTGCGTTCAAAATCTTCCATTGAAATTCAGTATTTGACATTAACAATGTTGAGATTTGCACTGTCGAGATTCTTTATGAATATAAAAGTAGTTATAACTTCAGAATCAGTATGATCATGGAGAATATACCAATTCTGGTGCAGCATAGTAGAGAATGGGATGATAACCATAATTTCATATACTTTCATGTTGATGCAATTCTAATAAAGACCTGTTGGAAATTCGAACAACTTCTCAGAGAGATTGCAAAGCAACTGCAAAAGGATAGTAACACAATAATTATTCAGTATGTTATTGCTCAAAGATATTTGCCAATTACAATATGTAGCGATACAAGTGTTAGTGTTTATATGGAATTGAAAAAATCAAGTGCAGGGATGACAACACTCCCACTATATATGTCATTTGCTAAAAATACTATAGCTGGAAGCACCTCTAGTTTCAATATTGCTACAATTTCATCAGAAATTGCACAATTTGAAAGTGGTGATATGATTAGCACTTTTGATGTGTAAGAAGGAGATGATGTCGGCATAAAACTTGATGATACAAACATCATAATTGATCAATTTCATCGAAAAGTTGAAAAGGATAAATTTACAAAGACAAGAACTTGCTGGCTCTCGTTATGAAACAATATGTCGTTAGAGAAAAATATCAATATCGGGTTAATAACCCATGCCCAAAAAGGTTCTTCTGTAGTTTTTGAAGTAAAAGACTATGTGATACCTAATAGTATATAAGTATGCTATATGAGTGTAATGACCCGGCTGGTCATTTTTAGAATTTACACCCCATTCCCCTATTAACTGCTTCTTCTAAGTTTATTTATGCTATTTTGGATTGACGGGACGTTCGGTGTTTGGATTCGGAGTGTTTTGGGACACTTAGTCCCTAAATGAGAGCTTAAGTGTTAAAAAATGGTCCGTAATCGGAACTATGCGAAGATGGCCTCAGAATGGAAATATGATGGTTCCACTAGCTCCGTTAGGTGATTTTGAGGTTGGGAGCGTGTTCGGAATGTATTTTGGAAGCCCGTAGCTAATTTAAGCTTGAATTGGCGAAGTTAGTATTTTGGCGATTTCCGGTTGATAGATGAGATTTTGATCCGGGAGTCGAAATGGAATTCTGGGAGTTGCTGTAGCTTCGTTAGGTGATTTGGGATATGTGTGAAAAATTTCAAGTCATTCGGACATGGTTTGGTTGGGTTTTTGATCGAAGGCGTGTTTTGAAAGTTTTAGTTTAACTTAGGCCTTGATTGATGAAAACTTGACGATTTTGATGTTAACGATAGTGTTTTTATGGCCCGAGAAAGTTTGAATGAAGTATTAGAACGTATCTGTGCTTTTGGTTGATGTCCCAAGGGCCTCGGGTGTGTTTCGGGTGAGTTTTGAGCGAGTACGGATACCCCGGAACGTAGAAAAATGGAGGTGGCAGCAGTGGAGGCGCGGACCGCGCTCCTTTTCGCGCTGGGCGCGCGGCCGCGCACGGGAAGATCTGCAGGCTGCTGGTTCTACTTCTGAAGCTCATATCGTTTGATCTACATAGAATTTTGAGGTGATTTAAAAACAAAAGTTATAGAGCTTTGAATCTAGTTTTCAGAAACTTATTAGAATAGGCATTTGGACATCTGTAGAGAAAGTTATGGCTAAAATAGTGAATCCTGTCACTGCAGTCAAATTGCTGCGCGGCCGCAACCATTTTTGTGCGGTCAGCACTCCCTGGGCGCTGACCGCGGTCATTTTTGTGCGGTCAGCACTGTCGGAATCCGAGGGGTACTCTATAGATACGAGGTTTTGGGTTTTATTTGATTTTTGGACCTAGAGAGCTCGGATTTTGGCAGTTTTTTGAAGTTTTTCAAGAAATTCATCGGGGTAAGTGATTATAACTCAGATTTGGTTAGAGTACATGAATCTATCATTGAATTCATCATTTAATTAGCGATTTGAGATGAAATTTGGGAAGAAAATTTTGGAATCTTTTAAAAATGTAAAATAAAGATTTGAGGGTCGAAATGATATGTGAATTTTATAAATTTGGTATGGTTAGACTCGTGAGAGTGCGAGGTTTCTGGAAATGTAAATTTTACCCGATTCCGAGACGTGGGTCCCGAGGTGTATTTTGGTCATTTTACATAATTTTGCGTATTAGCTTAGAATTTAATTGTAAAATAAATTAGTTGAATTATTATTTACAATATGCAATTTAATTGAATATATTTGAGCCATTTGGAGTCGGATACTCGTGGCAAGAGCGTGGTTTCAGGTTGACTTGCACCTGTTCGTGGTAAGTGGCTTGTCTAACCTTGTGTGGGGGACTTTGTCCCTTAGGATGTGATATTTGGTAATTGAATGCCTTGTACGTGAGGTGACGAGCGCGTACTTGAGCTAATTGTTGAAACTCCGAATTTTCACTTAAAATATTTGAACCGGGTTTCTTTCGTATTTGCTTTATTCTACTTGCTATTATAGCCTGTGCCGATATAGAAAAGTATGTTAGTTGATCCAAATTGCTTATTTGCTTAATGTGCCTTAATTGAAATCATGTGGAGCATGTTAGGCCAAAATTATTTGTGCTTTGTATTGTTATACTTTAATTTCTGAATATTCTCTGATTTTGGTTGTGCCTTTACATTGGGACTACGGGTTTGATTCCCGGGAGATCCCCCTGCATATTTATAGTTGGGACTATGGCTTTGATTCCCGGGAGATCCCCCTGCATATTTATATTTGGGACTACGGGTTTGATTCCCGGGAGATCTCCCTGCACATTTATATTTGGGACTACGGGTTTGATTCCCGGGAGATCCCTCTGCACATTTATATTTGGGACTACGGGTCCGATACCCGGGAGATCCCCCTGCACATTTATATTTGGGACTACGGGTCCGATACCCGGGAGATCCCTCTGTACATTTATATTTGGGACTATGGGTCCGATACCCGGGAGATCCCCCTGCATATTTATATTTGGGACTACGGGTTAGATTCCCGGGAGATCCCCCTGTACATGTTATGTTCTAAGACTGAGAGTGCGGGATACCAAGAGATACCTGGCACAGCAATGATTATATATTGTGGATAACAAGAGATCCCAGAATTTACTATTGAGGATACCAAGAGATCCTAGAATTATCATTGAGGATACCAAGGGATCCTCGGGATACCAAGAGATCCCCGAATTATTATTGAGGATACCAAGAGATCCCCGAATTATTATTGAGGATACCAAGAGATCCTAGAATTATCATTAAGGATACCAGGAGATCCTCGGGATACCAAGAGATCCCCGAATTATTATCGAGGATACCAAGAGATCCTCGGGATACTAAGAGATCCCTGAATTATTATTGAGGATACCAAGAGATCCCCGAATTATTATTGTGGATACCAAGAGATCCTCGGGATACCAAGAGATCCCCGATTATTATGCATGTTGTGAGCAGTATTTACCTTGTATTGTTTTGTTTCAGCTTTCTATACGACATTCCTTATTTATTCCGTTTCGATTTTCGTTGTAGACTTTATCTATACTGTTCCCTTTATCTTATCATTTATTTTGTTTATCTCAGTAGGGCCCTGACTTTCCTCGTCACTACCCAATCGAGGTTAGGCTTGGCACTTACTGAGTACCGCTGTGGTGTACTCATGCCTCTTCTGCGCATGTTTTTTTCATGTGCAGATCCAGGTACCTCTACGTAGGCGCATTTTCAGTAGCTGTAGGGAGCATTTCGGAGACTTGAGGTATATCTGCCGCGTCCGCAGACTAGAGAGTCTCCCTCTCATTTTACCCCTTTAGTTAGTTTAGATGCTATTTTGTTCTTCCTTGTTATAGACTCTCCGGATGATTAGAACAGTGTTATGTATTACTCTTAGCCTGTGTTGCCCGTGGGTTTCCGGGTCTTTAGGATAGTTTCAGAGTTTAGAGTGTTAAAGTGTATGTGCCAGGCGGCAACTGTATACATTACTCATATTATTTAGCTTTTGATTATAAATTTCACAAATGTTGTTACTTCCGCAATTTGTGTTAGGCTTACCTAGTCGTGAAGACTAGGTGCCGTCATGACGTGTTCACGATTGGTGAACTAGGGTCGTGACAATGAGTATACTATGTGAGTATAGAATTGCCCTAGTTTGTATATGTGTTTTTTATCAGTAAAACATGATATCGATATAGTATATCACTATGCTATATCAGTATACTATCTAGTATAGAATTGTATTGGTTTGTGCGTGTTTTATTTATTAGTAAAATATGATACGGATATAGTATATAAGTATGTTAACTCAGTATAGTATGTGAGTATAGAATTATACTGATTTGTCTTATTTTTTCATTAGTAAAAGATGATACTGCTATAGTATATAAGTATACTATAGGAGTATACTATGTGAGTATAGAATTGTACTAGTGTGTGCATGTGGTTTTTATCAGTCAAACATGAAACCGATATAGTATATCACTATGCTATATCCGTATACTATGTAAGTATAGAATTGTATTGGGGTGTGTGTGTTTTTTATCAGTAAAAGATGATACTAATATATTCTATAAGTATGTTATATGCGTATACTATATGAGTATAGAATTGTACTGGTTTTGTGTGTCACGACCCAAAATCTGACCCGATCCTGATGGTGCCTATCGTGGAACTAGGCCAGCCACTTACTTCCCTTTTCACATTTTATCCAATTATTTACTTACGAAAGACATCAATTTTTAATATAGAATTTAACATTTATAATAGCAATGTTTAAAAGAGCGAAATAAAACACAATCCCCGACCTTGGGTGTCACTAGTCTGAATACATCAAATAAATAAAACTAGAGGAAGATAGGGAAGGAGAAGGCAGAACTGCAGTCACAAAGCAGCTACCTTCCAATATCCCAGTGATGTTCTGCACAATATACTCTACAACCGCTACCGTGCCCCGAGATACCTGGATCTGCACAAAGAGGTACAGGGGGTAACGTGTGTATACCAACTCAGTAAGTAACAAGTCCAACCTATGGACTAACAGGTAGTGACGGACCAAACCTCGACGGGAAATTCAATAGTAAAAGGAACAAAAATATTGACATGCTTACAGTTCAAATAATCTCAACAGTAATAGAAGCAAATGATCAATAAAGAGCTCAATACTCAGAGATTTCATAAATGTACCAATGCAAGGCTAGCATGATCAATGTTTACACAATCTCTACTCACAAGTGCTCAACCACTCAGTACTGTAGATGGTCATCCGGCCTAGGGAAGATCCATCCCGGAATATACATCACCGACCGTAGTCATCCAGTACCGAGGACACATGCCAATCCAGCCTCACGAAGAAGATCCATCTCCCGGTATAATACTTTAGACAAATCCATGTCCAGGAAAATACATCCCTTAATATAATCATCCACTGCACTCACTAGGGGTGTAAAGACTCCGGAGGGGATTCTCTGAGCCCAAGCGCTACATCAATGCAAGCGAAGGCATGATCAATATTATTGCTGCGGCATACAGCCCGATCCCATACTGTCAATCAATACTCGGCTCTCGGCCTCACTCAGTCAATACTCTCCAGTCTCATACACATAGGCTAAGATGTCATAATACAAGCCTGAACAACGATAACATATATCAAATAGCAACAAACGAAACTGAGGCATGGTAATAATATCCATGAACATGACTGAGTATAAAGTAAACATGAATCTAATGGCATGACAGCAAAAAATGACCTCTCGGGTCTCAGCAGTATTGGCATGAAGCCTTAACATGATAATTAACATGATTTACAGCTCAACGGCTAGATCACATAATCACAACACAGATTTCAATAATAAATAACACTATATGGTGCTCTGGAATGATCCATGACGTATTTCTCATGGTGCACACTCATACGCCCATCACTTGGTATAGTGTCACATTCATAACAATCATAGAACACATCATTCGGGGTTTCGAACACGCAGTTCCAAGGTTGAAAGCGTTACTTACCTCAAGCCAAGCCAAAACTCTAGCCCGTGACACTTTTTCCTCTAAAATAGGCCTCCAATTGCCTCGAATCTAATCAAAATCAGTACATAACCATCATAATATGCTAAGGGAACAAAGCCCACTTGAAAACAATCAAAATACAACGCGAAGTCCGAAATTAACCAAACCCAACCCACGGACCCACGTCTCAAAATTCTATAAAATTTATATCAATAGATTCTTTATCCCCCACGAGTCTATACATACCAAGAACACATAAATCGGAGTCCAATTGTCCCCTCAAATTTCTATTTTAAGGTCTCTTAATCTCAGGCCCTAATTAGCCATTATTGCACTAATTTCTCCAAATTTTCACAATTAATTAGACTTTTAATCACATATAAATGAGTTATGAAGTCAAGAATATTACCTCCAAATGATTTCCCTTTGGTTTCCTCAAAAATCTCTCTCAAAGTCTTCAATCCCGTTCAAGAATGGTGGAAAATGGAGAAGGTTTGCGGATTGGGCTATTAAAACACTACCCAGCGTTTTATAAAATTCTTCAGTGCATCCACCATGAGATTACACGTGTTCACATAGCACTGTCTCTCCTCCCTCTATGTGATCACATACACCCAACTGCATTCGCATAGAGTAACCAATCACCCACTGCCACACGCGCCCACACTGTGTGTTTGCGTACAATCTCATGCGACTGCACTACTTTGACTCCTCTCACTTCGCGATCGCGGACCAATCCTAGAGATCGCATAGCACAAATTATGCCACCTCACCAACAAAACTATGTGATTACAGCCCCACTATTGTGATCGCATATAAGGAAACCAAAAGCAAGAAATACAGTAGCAACAACAGTTCTTTAAGGCCAAATACACTCCGTTAACCACCCGAAACACACTCGAGGACCTAAGGACCTCAAACAAACCTATCAATATATCCCATAACATCATTCTAACTTGTTCCAACTTTCAGAACTCTCATAACAACATCAAAACACCAAATTTGCGTGAGATTCAAGCCTAAGAATTCTAAAAACTTCTGAATTTCGCTTTCAATCAAAAAGTCAACCAAACCACGACCGAATGACCTGAAATTTTGCACACATATCCAAAATGACACAACGGACCTACTGCAACTTCCGGAATTCTATTCCGACCCCTATATCAAAATCTCACCTATCAACCAGAAAATGCCAAAATTCCAATTTCGCCAATTCAAGCCTAAATGTACTTCGGACCTCCAAAATACATTCTGATAATGCTCCTAAGTCCCAAATCACCTTCCGAAGATATCCGAACCATCAGAACTCACATCCAAGCCCTATAACATATATGTCAACATTCAGTTGACTTTTCCAACTTAAACTTACTCAAAAAAGACTAAGTCTCTCAAACCTTACCAAAACCTCTCCGAATCTGAACCACTCAACCCGGTAATATAAGATACAGATGAAACAAGCATAAAGAAGCAAAAATAGGGAAAATGGAGCAGTAACTCATGCGACGACAGGTCGGGTCGTCACATCCTCCCCCTCTTAAACAAATGTGCATCCTCGAACGGGTCAAGAAATATACCTGAAGCCTCAAATAGGTGGGGATATATGCTCCGCATATCCTGCTCGGTCTCCCAGGTAGCCTCCTCCACAAGCGACCTCTCCACTGCACTTTCACTAAAGCTATATCCTTTGATCTCAACTTTCGAACCTGACGCTCTAAAATAGCCACTGGCTCCACACATAAGTCAAATCACCATCTAACCGAACCATGCTGAAATCCAGAACATGAGACGAGTCCCCAATATATTTCTGAAGCATAGAAACATGGAATACCAGATGCACACTTGATAAGCTAGGTAGTAAGGCAAGATCATAAGCCACCTCCTCAATCCTCCGAAGTACCTCAAAAGGCTCATTAACCGAGGACTCAACTTCCCTTTCTTTCCAAATCTCATAACACCCTTCATGGGTGAAACCTTCAATAGAACCTTCTCGCCAACCATGTAAAACACATCCCGAACCTTCCTGTCAGCATAACTCATTTGCCTCGATTGCGCTGTACGAAGCCTCTCCTGAATCACCTTCACCTTGTCTAAAGAATCCTGCACCAAATCTGTACCCATTAGCCTTGCCTCACCCAGCTCAAACCAACCAACTGGAGATCAACATTGCCTTCCATATAAACCCTTATATGGAGCCATCTGAATACTTAACTGATAACTGTTGTTGTAAGTGAACTCTGCGAGCGGTAGAAACTGATCCCATGACCCTCCAAAATCAATTACACAAGCGCACAATATGTCCTCCAATATCTAAATAGTGCGCTCAGATTGCCCGTCCGTCTGAGGGTGAAAACCTGTGCTCAACTCAACCTGAGTACCCAACTCATGCTACACCGACCTCCAAAACTGTGAAGTAAACTGAGTGCCTCGATCTGAAATGATGGAAACTGGGACACCATTCAAATGAACAATCTCCCAAATATAGATTTTTGCCAACCGCTCTGAAGAATAAGTAGTACACACAGGAATAAAGTGCGCGGACTTGGTCAGCCGATCCACAATCACCCAAATAGCATAGAACTTCTTTAAAGTCCCTTGGAGCCCAACTACATAGTCCATGGTGATCTGCTCCCACTTCTACTCTAGAATATCTATCCCCTGAAGCAAGCCACCCGGTCTTTGATGCTCATATTTCACCTGCTGACAATTGAGAAACCGAGCTACAAACCTCACAATGTCTTTGTTCATTCTCCTCCACCAATAGTCTTGTCTCAGATCCTGATACATCTTCGCGGCACCTAGATGAATAGAATACCGCGAGCTACAGGCCTCATCCAGAATCAATTCCCGCAGACCATCCACATTGGGCACACATATCCGACCCTGCATCCTTAATACCCCATCATCACCGATAGTCACATCTCTGGCATCATCGTGCTAGACTCTGTCCTTAAGGACAAGCAAATGAGGATCATCATACTGGCGCTCTTTGATGCGATCAAATAAAGAAGACCGAGAAATCACACAAGCCAATACCCGACCGGGCTCCGAAATATCCAACCTCACGAACCGATATGCCAAATCCTTAACATAAACTGCAATAGGTCTCTCCCCAACTGGAATATATACCAAACTCCCCATACTCACTGCCTTTTGGCTCAAAGCATCGGCCACCACATTGGCCTTCCCTGGATGATACAAAATAGTGATGTCATAATCCTTAAGCAACTCCAACCATCTCCACTTCCTCAAATTGAGATCCTTCTTCTTGAGTAAGTGCTGGAGGCTACGATGATCAGTAAACACCTCACAGGACTCGCCATACAAATAATGCCTCCAAATCTTCAACGAATGAACAATGGCAGCTAACTCCAAATCACAAACGGGGTATTTCTTCTCATGGGGCTTCAACTGGCGAGAAGCATAAGCAATAACTCTACCCTCCTCCATCAACACACACCCAATACCAACTCTCGAAGCATAAAAATACACAATATAAGAACCTGAAGCTGGTGGCAATACTAACACTGGAGCTGTGGTCAAGGCAGTCTTAAGCTTCTGAAAGCTCTCCTCACACTCGTCTGACCATACAAATGAAGCATCCTTCTGAGTTAACTTGGTCAAGGGCGGTGCGATAGATGAAAATCCCTGAAGAAACTGGCGGTAATACCCCGCCAAAAAATAAAACTATGAATCTCGGTCGTTGAGGACGGTCTGGGACAACTCTAAACCGCCTCTATCTTCTTCGGATCAACCTAAATACCCTCATTGGACACCACGTGCCCCAAGAATGCCTTGGAACCGAGACAAAACTCACACTTGGAGAACTTTTCATAAAGCTTCTCCTTCATCGACCTCTGCAACACAACTCTCAAGTGCTCCGCGCTCTCCTCTTGACTATACGAATACACCAGGATATCATCAATGAAAACTATGACAAATGAGTCGAGATACGACCGGAACACGCTGTTCATCAAATGCATAAACGTTGCTGGGGCATTGCTCAGCCCAAAGACATCACAAAGAACTCATAACGACCATATCGGGTCCTAAAAGTTATCTTAAGAATATCCGAGTCCCTGATCTTTAACTGGTGATAACCTGAGCGGAGATCAATCTTGGAGAACACCCTCGGTCCCTAAAGTTGGTCAAACAAATCATCGACACGAGGAAAAGGATACTTGTTCTTAATTGTTACTTTGTTCAACTGCCTGTAATCAATGCACATCGTCATAGTGCCATCCTTCTTCTTCACAAATAGAACTGGTGCACCCAAAGGTGACACACTAGGCCGAATGAACCCCTTATTAAGGAGTTCCTGAAGCTACTCCTTTAACTCCTTTAACTCTGCTAGTGCCATACGGTACAGAGGAATAGAAATGGGATGAGTGCCCAGCACCAGATCAGTACCAAAATCAATATCCCTGTCTGGCAGAATTCCCGACAGGTCTGCAGGAATCACATTGGGAAAATCCCTCACAACTGGAACAGAATCAATATTGGGAGTCTCTGCACCGACATCCCTCACAAATGCTAAGTAAGAAAGACAACCTTTCCCAACCATATGCTGGGCCTTTAAGAAATAAATCACCCTACTAGGAACATAATCGGTCAAACCTCGCCACTCAATCCGTGGCACACCTGACATAGCTAAGGTCACTGTTTTAGCATGACAGTCCAGAATGGAACGACATGGAGATAGTCAATCCATGCCTATTATAACATCTAAGTCTACTATGCATAACAACAAAAGATCCACTCAGGTCTCCATACCCCCAATAGTCACCACATATAACCGGTACACACGGTCTACAATAACAGTATTGCCCACTAGAGTAGATACACAAACAGATGAAATAAGAGACTCACGGGACATATCCAAATAACAAGCAAAGTATGATGACACATAAGAATAAGTGGAATCAGGATCTAATAATACTGAGGCATCTTTGTGGCAGACTGAGACAATACCTGTAATCACAGCATCTGAAGCAATAGCATCAGGTCTAGCTGGAAGTGCATAGAAATGGCCTGACCACCACCTGATCGGCCTCTCCTTCTAGGGCGACCCTTAGCTGACTGACCTCCACCTCTAGCTGACTAACCGGGTGGGGAAATAACTGGTGCTGAAGCTGAAGGCTTACTCCTATGTTGGGATGACCCTCCTGTAAGACGGGGACAAAATCTCTTAATATGACCCAAATCTCTACACTCCAAGCAACCCTCCGTAGCAAGTGGTGATTGGCACTAAAGGGATCGTCGTGCTCTAGGATGCTCATTAGAATAACCAGGCATAGATAAACCTTAAACTGATGGTGCCGAAGTCGAACTCCGAGCTGGAAGGGCAGTAAGAGATGAGTGCCCCTAATGTGAACTGTGAGAACCATGACCAGAAGACCCACCACGGTGACCTGAACGGGCTGACTGAGCATGCTTGAATGAGCGTCCTCTGCCGTGTTGAAACTGGTCTCCCAAAAAAGAAGCTCCAAAACTGCCAGATCCCTGAGGCCTCTTGGCCTCTCTCTCCTCTTGTTCCTGGCGACGAACTGACTTAATCTCTCTAGCAATGTCAACTACCTCCTCATAAGAAGCGCCAGATACTCTCTCTCTTTGGTCAGAAAATTCCAGAATTGATAGTTGAGGCCATCAACTAACCTCCTAATCCTCTCCCTATCCATGGGAACTAGCCAAATAGCATGACGGGCCAAATCAGAGAACCTCATCTCATATCGCGTCACTGATAGGCCCTCCTGATGCAGCTGCTCAAACTCCCTGCACAACTCCTCCCTGCGGGAATGCGGTATATACTTCTCTAGGAAGAGAATATAGAACTTATGCCATGTAAGGGGTGGTGCACCAACAAGCCTACGCCTCTCATAAGCCTCCCACCAAGTGAAGGCAGCCAGAGAAAACTGAAATATAGTAAATGAGACCCCACTAGTCTCCAGATTACCCGTTGTACACAACATCCTCTGACACTTGTTTTAGAGACCACGGGCATCCTCACCCTCTGCGCCACTAAATGTCGGAGGATGAAGTCTACCAAACCTCTCCAAGCGACACTGCTCATCATCAGGCATAACTAGAACCACAAAATCTTGAGCAGGTGCAACCGGCTGGGCTAGTGGTGCCTTTGGTGTCTGGAGTCCCTGAATACCCTACTCGGGGGTACGGGCGGCAGGAGTCTGTATGCCTCTCCCAGCCTAAGAAGTATCTACTGTGGTAGAAACTACGACTGCCTGAGCAAGACTAGTGCACACAGTCAGAACCTGAGCCAAAGTCTCCTAAAGATCTAGAATAACAATAAGCACAGTTGGTGCCTGAACTGGTGCTGATGGAGCATCCCTAGCTGGAGCCTGATCATGAACTGGGGCGGCGGGTGGATCTGCAAATGTTGCCCTAGCTGCTGTATGGGCCATACCCCTGCACCTACCACGGCCTCGACCGCATCCTCAGCCTCTAGTAGCCCCAGCTGGTGGTACTGGTGGTCATCCATCCTGACTGATAGCACGTGTCATCACCATCTATGAGTGAATAGAATAATAAAAGTTTAGTACTCGGATCAAGAGATTCTCACGACAAGAGTTCAAGAATATAAAAGTTTCCTAAAAGTTCTGCATCATCCTGAGGATTAATACAGATGTCTCTGTACTGATCCGCGAGACTCTGCTAAACCTACTCATGACTCGTGAGACCTATGTAACCTAGGCTCTGATACCAACATGTCACGACCCAAAATCCGACCCGATCGTGATGGCGCCTATCATGGAACTAGGCCAGCCACTTACTTCCTTTTTCCCATTTTATCCAATTATTTACTTACGAAAGACATCAATTTTCAATAAATAATTTAACATTTATAATAGCAATGTTTAAAACAACGGAGTAAAACACAATCCCCGACCTTGGGTGTCACTAGTCATGAGCAAAATTAATACAGCTATCTGAAAAATACAAATCCGGAATAGTCTGAATACATCAAATAAATAAAACTAGAGGAAGATAGGGAAGGAGAAGGCGGAACTTCCGTCGCCAAGCAGCTACCTTGCAATCTTCTAGTGATGGTCCGCCCAATATACTCAGCAGCCGCTACCATGCCCCAAGATACCTGGATCTGCATACAAAGGTGCAGGAGGTAACGTGAGTACACCAACTCAGTAAGTAACAAGTCCAACCTATGGACTAACAGGTAGTGACGGATCAAAACCTCGACGGGCAATTCAACAATAAAAGGAATAGAAATGTAAACATGCTTACAGTTCAAATAAACTCAACAGTAATAGAAACAACTGATCAATAAAGAGATTTCATAAATGTACCAATGCAAGGCTGGCATGATCAATGTTTTCACAATCTTTATTCAAAAGTGCTCAACCACTCGGTAATGTATATGGTCGTCCGACCCCGGGAAGATCCATCTCGGAATATACATCACTAACCGTAGTTATCTGGTACCGAGGACACATGTAAATCCAGCCGTACAGAAAAGATCCATCTCTCGGTATAGTACTTCAAACAATACATGTCCATGAAATCCATCTCTCAGTATAATCATCCACTGCGTTTACTGGGGGTGTAAAGACTCCGGAGGGGCTTCTCTGAGCCCAAGCGCTATATCAATGCTAGCGAAGGCATGATCAATATCATTGTTGTGGCGTACATCCCGATCCTATACTGTCAATCAATACTCAGATCTCGACCTTACTCAGTCAATACTCTCCAATCATACACATGGGCTATGATGTCATAATACAGGCCCGAACAATGATAACATATATCAAATAGCAACAAACGAGATTGAGGCATGGTAATAATATGCATGAACAGGACTGAGTATAAAGTAACCATGAATCTAATGGCATGAAAGCAAGAAACGATCTCTCGGGTCTCAACACTATTGGCATGAAGCCTTAACATAATAATTAACATGATTTGTAGCTCAACAGCTAGATCACATAGTCATAGCACAGACTTCGATAATAAATAACACTATACGGATCTCTAGAGTGATCCAGGTTGCATTTTCACGGTGCACGCTCATACGCCCGTCACTTGGCATAGCGTCACCTTCATAACAATCATAGAATACATCATTCGGGGTTTTGAACCCCCAGTTCCAAGGTTGAAAGCGTTACTTACCTCAAGCCAAGCAAAAACTCTAGCCCGTGACACCTTTTCCTCTCAAATCGGCCTCCAATTGCCTCGAATCTGATCAAAATCAGTACGTAACCATCATAATACGCTAAGGGAAAAAGGCCCACTCGAAAACAATCAAAATACAACGTGAATCCCGAAATTAACCAAACCCGCCCCCCGAGCCCACATCTCAAAATTCGGTAAAATTCATATCAATAGATTTCTTATCTCCTCACGAGTCTATACATACCAAGAACACTAAAATCGGAGTCCAAATGGCCCCACAAATTCCTATTTTAAGGTCTCTTAATCTCAAGCCCTAATTACCCATTATTGCACTGATTTCTCCAAATTCTCACACCTAATTAGACCTTTAATCACATATAAACGAGTCATGAAGTCAAGAATATTACCTCCAAATGATTCCCCTTTGGTTTCCTAAAAAATCTCTCTCAAAAGCTTCAATTCCGTTCAAGAATGGTGGAAAAATGAAGAAGGGTCGCGGATTGGGCTATTAAAATACTGCCCAGCTTTTTATAAAATTCTTCAGTGCGTTTGCGATCCATCACACGCGTTGGCATAGCACTGGCTCTCCTCCCTCTATGTGATCACGTACACCCAACCGTGTTCGCACAAAGTATCCAATCACCCCCTGCCACATACGCCCACACTGTGCGTTCGCGTACAACTTCATGCGACCGCACTGCTTTGACTCATCTCACTTCGTGATCGCGGACCAATCCTGGCGATCGCATAGCACAAATTCTTCCGCCTCACCAACAAACCTATGCGATCGCAGCCCCACTATTGTGATCGCATATAAGGAAACTAGAACCAAGAAATACAACAGCAACAATAGTTCTTTTAAGGCCAAATACACTTTGTTAACCACCCGAAACACATCCGAGGCCCTTAGGACCTCAACCAAACCTACCAACATATCCCATAACATCATTCAAACTTGTTCCAACCTTTAGAACTCTCAAAACAATATCAAAACACCAAATTTGCATCGGATTCAAGCCTAAGAATTCTAAAAACTTCTAAATTCCGCTTTCGATCAAAAAGTCTACCAAACCACGTCCGAATGACATGCAATTTTGCACACACATCCCAAATGATACAACGGACCTACTACAACTTCCGTAATTCTATTCCGACCCCTATATCAAAATCTCACCTATCAACCGGAAAACACCAAAATTCCAATTTCGCCAATTCAAGCCTAAATCTACTCCGGACCTCCAAAACACATTCCGATAATGCTCCTAAGTCCCAAATCACCTTCCGAAGCTATCTGAACCATCAGAACTTACATCCGAGCCCTCTAACATATATGTCAACATCCGGTTGATTTTTCCAAATTAAGCTTACTCAAAACAGACTAAGTGTCTCAAATCTTACCAAAACCTCTCCGAATCCGAACCACTCAACCCGGTAATCTAAGATACAGATGAAACAAGCATGAAGAAGCAAAAATAGGGAAAACGGAGTGGTAGCTCATGAGACGACAAGTAGGGTCGTCACATTGTGTGTGTTTTATAATCAGTAAAACATCATAATGATAAAGTATGTATATATATATATGCTAAATCAGTATACTATGTGAGTATTGAATTGTACTAGTTTTGTCACAACCCCAATTTTCCTTCATAGGATGTCGTGAAGGCACATAGTCTCTAAGACTAGGTAATCATAAAACTTGCTAAATAAATAGAAGAATTCAACCACCATTTAAAAAAATATGAGATAAAACTCTTATGAAAATTACAATTCCTAAAACCGGTAGTACAAGTCATAAGCTCTACTGAGTTCGCTAAGAAATCCTTAAGTACTACTGTTCGGAATGGAAATCAAATAGTACAAATACTAAATTAGAAAGTGGCTTTAAGGCCTGCGAACGCGATGACAGGTTTACCTTGAGTCTCCACAGCTCGACCAGCTAGCTAATAATCAACAACAACTATGGCACCAGGACCTACATAAAATATGTAGAAGCATAGTATGAGTATACCACAGTGGTACTCAGTAAGTATCAAGGCTAACCTCAGTGGAGTAGTGACGAGGGACAGTCAAGACACTTACAGGACTAAACAACCTGAACAAGTGTGAAGGTGAGAAAACAATATAATATAAAGCTAAGCAGGATAAGGAACACAAATTAATACATGAAATGATACACTAATAACAACAATATTTTACAGGAACCAATTAGGTGATAATGCTGTAGGGTAAGCTGAACATAGTCTAAGTCCGATGAAACCAAATAAAGGAAAACCATCAACAACTTAATAAGAATAACCGCTTTCACACCATATTTGTTTAAGCATTTCCACGAGGTACTGAACCTCAAAATCACAGCTCACGGGTCCCAATTCTTGAACCCTACTCACTTGGCATCTTCTGCCCACATTACAATTCATAATCGCACGACGACTCACGTGCTAAGAGAACAACTCTCACACAGAAGGCAAATATACGAGAGTACATGCAATGGTCAACAATGTCAGGATTCATCTTCTTAAATCGATAGAGTGAATTAACGATGTGTATGCTTGTGCAAGTGTACTACCACAGTTCAAGTCAACAGATAAGAGTAGAGAAAATGAATGACAAAGAAATGATCACCACAAAGTCTACAGAGTAATAAAAGCAGTAATGAAGTTGAAACAACAACTAGCACGGATAAGGGGAAACGACAACAGAGACCTCCCGAGATACCGCCGCATTCCCGAGATACCGCCGCATAGTCTCAAATTGTAAATGAATCACAAATTTTCTTATAACACCACGGGAGCCTTTATTTTTAGTTTTTGAAAATCATTTTTCCCGAAATAACATCCCCTATTTTAGTCCACCTTATCACACAACATGGCTTCTAGTAGTTCCCCTAGTAGCCACGCATTTCAAGCCCACCTTATCTCATCGCATGCGATTCAACACCCAGTACCACCGCATGCTTATCAATAACAACAGCACGGCAAAAACCTAGTGCAACACAATAACAACCGCACGGTAGAACCTTGTGCATACATAATAATAATCGCATGGCAGAAACCTCGTACAAACAAAATAATAGCCACATGACAGAAACCTCGTGCAAACACAATAACTACCTCTCAACAAAACACGCATGCCAAAACATAACAACTCAAATAAATGACTTTCATAATATGTGCCCACATGCCACAATATTTCCTCAAAAATAGTTTCAATATCACAAGCACACATAGCCATCGGCTCAACAACACTGCATACAACAGCAACAACGAAAAACACAAGAATACAGCAAGTAAATCAGCTCAATAACTTCAGAATACAAAGAGAACGAAAGAGCGAGCTCACAAGAAATACACAACGTGAAATAATGGCACAACATAGCAATAGCTTAACTAGGAAGAGATAATGTGTAGCAATTGTAAGCACGTGATTTTTGCCCTATTTGAGAATTACTCCCAAAAATTCAAGATAAAATAGTTTTGGGTTGTGATTTTTGTGGATTCCGTGTTATTTTTCTTTTATTGTTTGTATTTGTCTGTGCATGTTTGTTTGTTTAAATTAATAAAAATACAAAAATATACCGCCTTTGCATGTAGGATTTAATTTACAATGAGGAGTAAGTAAATTCTATATTACAATACGAAAAATCACAAAATAATAATGTATTTTTCATTTTATGTCCGAGATTGTGTAATTTTCCCTTGATGTGTGTGTAAATTATCATTAGGAATTAATTAGTATTTGTAATTTGGTTTATGGTTTAATTTAGAATTTTAGTTTTTGAATTAAAAAAGAAAAGCAAAAGAAAAAACAGGAGAAAAAGAGTAAAATTTCGGACTTGGGCCAGCCCAAAATAACCCCAAAACCAGGCCCAAACACCTTCTTAACCCGGTCCAACTTCACAGACATCTAACGACGTCGTTTTGGTCCACTCAATCCAGGTCGTCGATCCCACCTGATCAACGGTCCAGGCGGCTCCTTTCACAAAAGGAAACGACATCGTATTGGAGCCAAACGACGCGTCTCGTTGCCAAGTGATCGCAACCATCCATCTGATCTTGATCAACGGTCCAAAACCTTCCCCAATACCCAACCAAACGATCCGACCCGTTCCCATCATGGATCGTCCGGTCTCAGAGACGTCTGAACGACGCCGTTTCGTTAAGTCAAAGAATCCTGGCCATTGATCTTAATTGATCCAACAGCCAGGATCAATTCGAAACCCCACTATATATTCCTAATCCCCTACCCCGCCCCCTTCCATACCCTCCCAAGCCAAGCCCTCATTCGTCTCTCAAACCTCGTCTCTTTCAGAGACGAGGAACCCTAGAGCCGCCCCCATTCCCCTTCGCCGTAAAGCCGGCGGCGACAACACCAATGACCGCCATCTGTACACCCTAGGACCACCCTACCACCCTGAGTCCAAATCCACGAACCGTTAAACTCGAATCATCATGCTTCGTCTCGAATCTTCACTTGAAGATTCGAGCAAAACTGAAACCTATCTCAACCAAGCCCAAACTCGTACCCTAGCACCTCCTAACCTCCCTCATACCCAAACGACCCTTGGTTCGGTTCGAATCTAAATAGAAAATGCCGAGCTTTGAAATATCCGTATGAACCCTAAAAATCCGAAAGGGGGTTTCCGTTGGAATTCGATAGGAGTTTGA
>MU751985.1:4945-44972 GCA_026770625.1 Nicotiana glauca | reverse complement strand
AATCCTGCACATAAGACGGTTCGATGTTTCTGATTCAAGTCACCTAGATGCCATGCCTATAGGGTTTAACGTTCAGATATGATATAAGTCATCTAGAAATTCTACCTACAGGGCTTAATGTTTAGTTATATTGCAAGTCACTAGAGATCCTGCCTATAGGACCTTAACGTTCATGTAACCAGTTCATATAGAAATCCTGCCTATAGGGATTGCATATGCATTAGGCAAACTGTAGGGTAATCGAATAATCACTTCTTCTTACCAGTTCTTAACAGGCTTTTTAAAATCAAATATAGATATCATGCCTATAGGATTTCGCATCAAACTCGTCCGATTCTTCTTAAGCAATAACAATGTGTTAACTGGTCCTTAACGCCTTAATGTTTTCAGCCTTAATCTTTTGACAAAATTCTTTTGAATCAGTATATATTTGAGTTCTTCAAACCAACACCTTTGCTGAAATGGTTTCTTTCTAATATTCTGCCTAAACATTTTCCAACTAAGTTTTGGTGTTCCTGAAATTGTCTTTAAAACAATTCTGCGGCTTACTCTTTTCTTAAGTATTTTCTGACTCTGGAATTCCTTCTATGGTTTACACTCATGATTCTTTTAGATTTATTTCTAAACTGACTGCAGTCTGTACTTTCCGTCATCAGACTACTTTTCTGAAACCAGTACTTTTCTAAATCACTCGCTTAAAATACCTTAAGTTATGACAAGTGGATCCAAGTTACCTAATGCGGGCTTCCTGTCTAAATGTATGTATTGAACCAATCTGCCTGCTGTTTAATTTTTAATTTTTAAAGACCAAACCAGTATATGTAAAGGCATGCCAAACTATATGTTATCTGATTTATGGGGTTTATGTGAGCCTTGCCTATTTGTTTGTTCATTCCCCCTACTTGTTACTTGCTTTTTGAATGTCAATTAGAATTTTTGTCTTTTAAACTCCATAAAGACCCCATCCCTTTCTCCCCCTTTTAGGATTAGAAGTTCTAATACCCCGGGACTGATAGTTTGGGACGGGTAATAGCATGCAATAGGCAAACGATACCATTCCGTGCTCCAATACCTTAACGGGGTGGGAAGGGTAGACATGGAGATGATGATTACACAATAACACTATGCGTACAATCAGGTGCCGGTGTTGTGAGAATGATCCATGTAATGTATAAACCTAGGACCCCCTTTCCTCTTTATTAGTTTAATAATTTTTTTAGAATTTTTAAAAGCTATCAAGTCTTCAACTTCCGTTCCTTGTATTTCTTTTAAGTTACTTGTACCAATTATTTAACCCCTTTCCTTTACTTGCGCATCTCTTCTTTAATCACAAAAACTATTTCCTTCCAAATTTCAGCACTTCTAAATCCTTTTCACATTCTTATTTGTAACTGTTTCCCATGTTTGCAATGCTTGTTTGTTTATTTGTTTGCTTGCATTTAAAGTCACAATTGTAGCATGGCTGGGAACCACACTAGTGGATCTTGAGGGGTGCCTAAAAACTTCCCCTCGAGATAATTTCAAGCCCTTACCCGAACTCTAGTTTTTTATCTTTATTTCTTTTAAAGTGTCCTAATGCACTATAATCATTAGGTGGCGACTCTCCAAACTCTCAAAACCCAATTCCCAAAGTGGGAAAAGAGTTGTCCTCCCAAAATGTTATGAACTCGATTTTGCTCTTTAGAAAAAGGGGGCGTCGACACGGAGTTTCCAGGAGGTCATGGACCGTATGTTGCGGTTCATGGACACTATGACTCAGGCTGGTTTATTTCCAACAGACCCGGCTACATCTTAGGCGGGAGGGGGAGCACAAACCCCTATTGCTCTGGTTCCTGGTCATGTAGCTGCAGTGTATCAGACTCTGGGAGCACTACCCGCGGATGGGGCTCAGCCAGTTGCTGCAGCGATACCCGATCCCAGACCGGCTGCGTATGGTGATCCATAGAAGTTGTTCGACCGATGGACTAGACTACACCCTCCTATCTTTGGAGGTGAGCAACATGATCATGCCCAGGATTTCATTGATAGGTGTAGGGACAGGTGGAACAACATGAGGATATTGGAGTCTCATGGGGTTGACTTCACTACATTCCAGCTGGAGGGCTAGGCCCGTAGATGGTGGCAGTCCTACGTTCTTAGCAGACCATAGGGTTCTCCTCCCATTACTTGGGGCCAGTTCACACGACTATTCCTGGATAGGTATATTCCACCCTCTGAGAGGGAATAGTTGCGGTATCAGTTTGAGTAGCTTGAGCAGGGTCAGATGTCAGTGACCGACTATGAGGTGAGGTTTTCTGAATTATGTTGCCATACACTGATAATATTTCCTACTGACGTAGAGTGGGTGCGGAGATTCATTGCAGGGTTGCATTCTAATATTAGGGCCAACATGGCCCGAGAGGTAGAGATGGGGACTCCTTATCAGCTAGTGGTGGAGATTGCTCGGAGGATTGAGGGCTACCATCTGATAGGTAGGGAGCAGATGAAGCAGGACAAGAGGGCTAGATTCTCAGGAGACTTTAGAGGTGCCCCAGCTAGGGGCAGAGATTCGTTTGGGAGGGGTCAGCCTAGTAGTCCCCCATATTCAGTACCACCACCTCCTCGAGGTGCTCCGATGCACCCTTATTTCAGCGCCATTCTGGAGAGTTCTTACCACCCACTAGCTATCTAGGGTTCTTCCAGTGCATATTCAGGTCCCTAGGGTTCTTCTAGCTCTCACTTTAGTGCTGCATCAGAGAGTTCATAACACCCACCAGCTATTCAGGATTCCTCTAGTGGGTATTCAGGCTATCAGGGCCATACTTCAGGGCAACAATCTATGGCACCGAAAGGTTGTTATGATTGTGGAGATCCGGGCCACATGAAGAGGACCTACCCCAGACTTTGGGGCAATGCAATGAAGCAGGGTCAGCAACCCATGATTATAGCATCGGCGGTCCAGCCGCCCAGAGGCAGAGGGCAGACATGTAGGTGCCATCCTAGAGGTAGAGGCCAGATGGGGAGAGGTCAGCCAGCTACTGCTCAGTTAGGTGGAGGCCATCCAGCCGGTGCTCCAGCCAGATTTTATGCTATTCCAGCAAGATCAGATGCATTGGTCTCAGATGCCTTTATCACATGTATTCTTTCTGTCACGACCCCAATCCCGGTCGTGATGGCGCCCAACACAATTGCTAGGCAAGCCCGACCAATTAATACTCACAACCCAATCACACATCCCATTACCAATTTATAGCATTTAAATTAACAGTTAACAAGTCTATTAACCAAATAATTTAGATAGAGACAGTATGAAACACTGACATAACCAACACCTCCCAAAGACCTGGGGTCATGAGTCTAGGGCCTCTAAGATAATAGAGTTGCAAATTCTCATGTAATACAGAGTTCTAAAATGCGGAAAGATAAAAAGGGATAAGGGGAGGAGTCGGGTTCTGCGGACATTAGGCAGCTACCTTGACAACTCCTGAAAGCTCTAGAAGCAGAAAACAACTCAACTAAGCCTCCAGAACACCTGAATCTGCACACATGGTGCAGGAAGTAAAGTGAGTACTTCCAACTCAGTGGTAATAGACATATAAAATGGCTGACAGTAAGAAATCCCGAAATATAACAATGCAAAGCTATAACTAATAATTTTACACATTCAACGGTGGGACAACAACAAGTAATGGCAGATAAAATAGATAGATATCAATGCATGAATGCAATGCAATGCACATGACCGCTGCGNGTCCAGATATATGCATGTAAGCCACACAAGCACAGTCAAGTTTATCATTTTCAGTTCCAATTATTAGGAATTATAAATTAAGTGTTTAAAAATTTAGAAATTTACTAATCATTTCGAGACAGTGTTTAACTCAGGACTGATATCATGAAAACATGCTAAGCATCATGGAAATAGTGATAATAATCCCTGAGGGATCCAGATAATCGGCATACAGACCAAATATGCTCATAACTATCCAAGTAGGAGGTTTACCAACCAATTTCTAGCCAATGACACAGTATGAACATCACTCGGATGGACTAAGCCATAGTCTCCAATCACAAATGACCCCGCACTCACCGTAGAGTACGTGTCTCGCCTCAATATAGCGTCACAGTGTGATATACCGGGGTTTCAAACCCTCAGGTCATCATCTATATCTATTACTCACCTCAAACCGGCCACAAGACTAGTCCACTAAGCATTTTCCTCTTGAATCAACCTACTCGAGTGTCGAATCTGGCCAAAACCACAACGAATACATTACAATAGGCTAAAGAAACATAACCCAATTAAAAGAATTCAAAAAATACCAAAAAATCACGAAGTTGGCAAAACCCGAGCCCTGGGCCCACTTCTCAAAAAATTACAAAATTCACATCACCGGATTCCTCGTCTCGCCACGAGTCCGTACATATAAAATTCAGAAGAATCGGAGTCCATTTGACCCCTCAAATCCCTAGTTTAAACCCCCTTAGGTTTCAAGCCCTAACCTCCATTTTTAACCTTAAATTCCTTGGATTTTCAGTGTTAATCCATTTCTATGCACAATAATATCATAACCTAAGTCCAAGAACCCATACCTGATGATAGCCCTCGAAACACTCTTCAAAATCGCCCAAAATCTCCTTAGTCCGAAATGAAAATGTTGATTTCTCTCTAAAATTCGCGAAGATGAAATTAATACCCTCTGAACAGCAGTTTTCGCTTCTGCGATGCCTTCGTCGCTTCTGCGACACCACTTTTGCAGTTCTTTATCCACTTCTGCGGTCCTTCAATTTTTACCCAGGACCGCTTCTGCGGTCAACCAATCGCAAATGCGAGACCGCTTCTGCGGTCCGCATGTCCGCTTCTGCGAAACTTCCCAAGCCTCCTCCTTTCGCTTCTACGACTTCCCCTAACGCTTCTGCGGAATCTCCCTAGCCAGCCAACGACCGCTACTGCGATCACTTACTCGCTTCTGTGCAATCTCCCTAACTAGACAACGACCGCTTCTGCGATCACTTACCCGCTTCTGCGCAATCTCCCTAGCCAGCCAACGACCGCTTCTGCGATCACTTACCCGTTTTTGCGCAACCGCTTCTGCGGTCCATTTCCGCAGAAGCGGAAATACCAGATGACATCAAAATCTGATCTGCAACATACTTCAAAAACTCTCGTTTAACCACTCGAATTCACCCCGAGGCCTCCGGGACCTCAACCAAAAACACAGATGTGACCCAATACCTTACTCAAACTTGCTCGAACCGTCAAAACACTATAGTTAACATCTAAATCATCAAATTTCCTCAAATCAAAGCCTAAGTTCAACCAAAACTTCCGAAACTCGCATTTGATCAAAAACCCGACCAAACGACGTCCGAATGACCTGAAATTTTGCACACACATCCAAAATCACCTAACGAAGCTACAACAACCCTCGGAATTCCATTCCGACCCTCGGATCAAAATCTCGCCTATCAACCGAAATTCGCCAAAATTCAAACTTCGCCAATTCAAGCCTTTCTACACCGGACCTCCAAACTCAATTCCGATCGCACTCCTAAGTCACAAATTATCCCCCGAAGCTAACTGAATCACCGGAATTCACATCCGAGCCCTCTAACAAATGGTCAACTTCCGGTTGACTTTTCCAAAACTAGCTTCCTTCTAAGAGGCTAAGTGCCTCATTTCCAACTAAAACCAATCCAATTCTACCCGATCAACTCAAATACTGATATTGAAACATAGAGCAACATAATATGGGGGAAACAGGGCGATAACTCACGTGACGACGGGCCGGATCGTCACATCCTCCCCAACTAAAACAAATGCTCGTCCTTGAACAGGTCAAGAAACATACCTGAAGTCTCAAACAAGTGAGGATATCTGCTCCGCATCTCCTGCTCGGTCTCCCAAGTGGCCTCCTCCACGGGCCGACCTCTTCACTGCACCTTCACCGAAGCTATATCCTTTAATCTCAATCTCCAAACTTGACGACCCAAAATATCCACTGGCTCCACATCATAGGTCAAATCATCATCCAACTGAACTGTACTGAAGTCTAACACATGAGACAGGTCCCCAACATACTTTCAGAGCATGGATACATGGAATACCGGATGCATGCTAGACAAGCTGGGTGGCAAAGCAAGCTCATAAGCCACCTCTCCAATCCTCCTAAGTATCTCAAAAGGCCCAATGAACCTCGGACTCAGCTTCCCTTTCTTTCCAAATCGCATAACACCCTTCATGGGCGAAACCTTCAACAAGACCTTCTCGCCCACCATATAAGATACATCCCGAACCTTCCGGTCCGCATAAATCTTCTGACGCGACTGAGCTGTACGTAGTCTCTCCTGGATCACTTTCACCTTCTCTAAGCCATCCTGGACCAACTCTGTCCCCAATAACCTAGCCTCGCCGGGCTCAAACCAACCAACCGGAATCTATACCGTCTCCCATATAAGGCCTCATACGACGCCATCTGAATGCTGGACCGATAGCTGTTGTTGTAAGTAAACTCTGCAAGTGGTAGGAACTCAGCCCAAGAACCTCCAAAGTCAATAACACAGGCTAGAAACATGTCCTCCAATATCTGAATAGTACGCTCGGACTGTTCGTCCGTCTGTGGATGAAACACTGTGCTCAAATCTACCTATGTGCCCAACTCTCGCTGAAAAATCCTCCAAAACTAGGAAGTAAACTGAGTACCCCTGTCTGAGATAATGGAAACTGGGACCCCATGCAACCGTACAATCTCCCGGATAAAAATCTCTGCTAACCGCTCTGAAGAATAGGTAGTACACACCGGAATGAAGTGCGCGGACTTGGTTGGCCGATCCACAATCACCCAAATCGAATCAAACTTCCTCGCTGTCCGAGGGAGACCACTCACAAAATCCATAGTAATCCTCTCCCACTTCCACTCGGGAATATCCATGCGCTGAAGTACACCACCGGGCCTCTGATGCTCATATTTCACCTGCTGACAGTTGAGACACCGAGCTACATGACTCACAATATCCTTCTTCATTCTCCTCCACCAGTAATGCTGTCTCAAATCCTGATACATCTTCGCGGTACCTGGATGAATAGAATACAGTGAGCTGTGGGCCTCCTCCAATATCAATTCCCGAAGCCCATCCACATTGGGCACGCAAATCCGGCCCTGCATCCTCAACACACCATCACTATCAATAGTCACATCCCTGGCATCATCATGCTGAACCCTGTCCTTAAGGACAAGCAAATGTGGATCATTATATTGATGCTCTCTAATCCGGTCATACAAGGAAGACCGAGATACCACACAAGCCAACACCCGACTAGGCTCCGAAATATCTAGTCTCACCATTCGATTGGCCAAAGCCTGGACATCAACTGCAAAGGGCCTCCCCCCAACTGGAATGTACGCCAAACTACCCATACTCATCGCCTTTCAACTCAAAGAATCGGCCACCACATTAGCCTTTCCCGAATGATACAAAATGGTAATGCCATAATCCTTGAGCAACTCAAGCCACCTCCGTTGCCTCAAATTAAGATCTTTCTGTTTGAACAAATGCTGAAGGCTGCGATGATCAGTATATACCTCACAAGATACGCCATATAGGTAGTGCCTCCAAATCTTCAAAGCATGAACTATAGCAACCAACTCCAAATCATGTACGGGGTAGTTCTTCTCATGAGGCTTCAACTGACGAGAAGCATATGCAATGACTCTACCCTCCTGCATCAACACACTTCCGATCCCAACTCTCGAAGCATCACAATACACGGTGTAGGAACCTGAAGCTGATGGAAAAACTAACACTGGAGCTGTGGTCAAAGCTGTCTTGAGCTTTTGAAAGCTCTCCCCGAACTCGTCTGACCATACAAATGGTGCACCCTTCTGCGTCAACTTGGTCAAGGACGAAGCAATAGGTGAAAACCCTGGACAAACCGTCGATAATACCCTGCCAGACAGAGGAAACTCTGAATCTCCATATCCGAGGACGGTCTAGGCCAACTCTGCACTGCCTTTATCTTCTTTGGGTCAACCTGAATACCATCACTAGACACCACGTGTCCCAGAAAAGCCACAGACCCACGCCAGAACTCACACTTGGAGAACTTTGCATAAAGCTTCTCCTCCCTCAATCTCTGTAATACCACTCTCAAATGCTGAGCATGCTCCTTCTGGCTATACGAGTACACCAGGATATTATCAATAAAAATGATAACAAATGAATCCAGATACAGCCGACACACGCTGTTCATCAGATACATGAACGCAGCTGGGGCATTGGTCAGCCCGAAAGACATAACTAGGAACTCATAATGCCCATATCTCGTCCTGAAAGCTGTCTTCATAATATCAGAATCTCTAATCTTCAGCTGGTGATAGCCTGAATGGAGGTCAATCTTAGAGAATACCCTTGCTCCCTGGAGCTAATCAAATAAATCATCTATGCGCGGTAGTGGATGCTTGTTCTTCACTGTCACCTTGTTCAACTGCCTGTAGTCAATGCACATTCTCACTGTGCCATCTTTCTTCTTCACAAATAAGACCGTGCACCCTACGGTGACACACTCGGACGAATGAACCCCTTATCTAGGAGTTCCTGAAGCTGCTCCTTCAATTCCTTTAACTCTGCTGGTGCCATATGATAGGGAGGAATAGAGATGGGATGAGTGCCCGGCACCAGATCAATACCGAAATCAATATCCCTGTCCGGCGGCATGCCCAGCAGGTATGCTGGAAACACATCTGGAAAATCCCTCACAACGGGCACAGAATCAAGGCTAGGAGTCTCAGCTCCAACATCTCTCACAAAAGCCAAGTACGATAGACAACCTTTCCCAACCATTCGCTGGGCCTTTAGGAAAGAGATCACCCTGCTAGGAACATAATTGGTCGAACCTTGCCACTCAATCCTCGGAACACCCAAAATAGCCAACATAACTGTTTTGGCATGATAGTCCAGAATAGCATGGTACAGAGATAGCCAATCCATACCCAGAATCACTTCAAAGTTTACCATGCCCAACAATAACAAGTCAACTCGGGTCTCCAGACCCCCAATAGTCACCAGACAAGATCGATATACATGATCCACAATAATAGTATCACCCATCGGGGTAGATACATGCACAAGCAAGGCAAGATAACCACGGGTCATACCCAGATGATGGGCAAAATATGAAGACACATAAGAGTATGTAGACCCGGGATCAAATAAAAAAGAAGCATCCCTGTGGCAGACTGAGATAATACCTGTGATAATCGCATCTGATGCAATGGCGTCCCTCCTGTCTGGGATAGCATAGAACCGAGCTTGACCACCACTAGGTCGATCTCCACCCCTAGGGCGGCCCCTAACTGTCTGACCCCCACCCCTACCTGACTGGGATGGTGCTGAAGTAGATGGAGTAGACGAGGAGGGCTGATCTCTCTGCTGAGACCGACCATCACGAAGCCGAGGACACTGTCTCCTCATGTGGCCAAACTCGCCGCACTCATAGCAACTACCCGGTGCTGGAGAAGGGGACTGAAGACAACCCCTCGCTGCTGAAGAACCCTGGGCTGAAGAAGTAGGAGTAGAGCTCTGAGCTGGAAGGGCACTAAGTGAAGACTGGCCCTGCTGAACTCCGTGATGACCATGGCCTGAAGAAATCCCACTGTACTCTGGGCGACCTGACTGAGGAGGTCTGAAGGAACGACCTCTGCCACGCTGGAACTGGCCCCTAGACGGAGCACCACTGAAGCTACCTAAACCTCGAGGCTTCTTGGCCTCCATCTCCTCACACTCACGAAAGCAATCCGTCTCAATCTTTCGAGCCATGTAGACTACCTCCTCAAACAAAGCAGCTACAACCCTCTCTCTAGTCATCAAAATGCGGATTGGATAGTTGAGGCCATCCATAAACCTCTTAATCCTCTCCCGATCAGTTGGGATCATCCAAGTAGCGTGTCGAGCTAACTGCATAAACCTCAACTCATAATGGGTCACAGTCATGTCCCCCTGAATCAACCACTCAAACTGACAACACAGCTCCTCTCTGCGAGACTGCGGCACGTACTTCTCCAGAAAGAGAGTGGAGAACTGCTGCCAAGTAAGGGGTGCTGCTCCAACAGGCCTACGCCTCTCAAACTCCTCCCACCATGTAAATGCAGGCCCTGAGAACTGGAAGGTAGTAAAAGCCACTCCACTCCACTCCAAAATCTCCGCATTGTGAAGCATACACTGACACTTGTCTAGAAATCCCTGGGCATCCTTGCCCTCAGTACCACTGAACGTCGGAGGCTGGAGTCTACCGAACCTCTCAAGTTGACACTGCTCATCGTCTGGAATAACTGGAACCAAATAACCTGGAGCTGGTGCGACTAGCATAACTGGAGCAACCGGTGTAACTGGCTGAGTTGGGGCTGCTCCTGGTGTCTGCAATCCCTGAACAACCTGCTCGGGTGTGCGAGCTGCGGGGGTATGGTGACCACCCCCGATTTGAGAAGTAGCTGCGGCAGTAGTGGCTGAGACTGCCTGAGCCAGGCCAGTGCAGATGGATAGGATCTGAGCTAAAGCCTCCTGAAGACCAGGAATCACAATGGGCACTGCCGGTGCCTGAACAGGTGCTGCTGGAGCATCTATAGCTGGAGGCTGGTCTTGCATGGGGGCAACTGGTGGGTCAACAGGTGCTGCCGCTGCTGCTCCGCCTCGACCACGGCCGTGTCCATGATCTCTAGCGAGTGGAAATGGTGGTCGTCCGCCATGTCCGATAGCACGGGTTCTCGCCATCTGCGAGAGAAATAGAATATAGAAGTTTAGTTCTCGGAACAACAAAGCCACACGACAAGAGTTCAAGAATATGAAGTGTTTCCTAAAGGTTTTGCAGCCTCTCGAGGATAAATACAGACGTTTTCGTACCAATCCGCGAGACTCTACTAACCGACTCATGACTCATGAGGCCTAGTAACGTAGGCTCTGATACCAACTTGTCACGACCCCAATCCCGGTCGTGATGGCGCCCAACATAATTGCTAGGCAAGCCCGACCAATTAATACTCACAACCCAATCACACATCCCATTACCAATTTATAACATTTAAATTAACAATTAACAAGTCTATTAACCAAATAATTTAGATAGAGACAGTATGAAATACTGAAATAACCAACACCTGCCAAAGACCTGGGGTCATGAGTCTAGAGCCTCTAAGATAATAGAGTAGCAAATTCTCATGTAATACAGAGTTCTAAAATGCGGAAAGATAAAAAGGGATAAGGGGAGGAGTCGGGTCCTGCGAATGGTAGGCAGCTACCTCGACAACTCCTGAAAGCTCTGGAAGTAGCAAACAGCTCAACTAAGCCTCCGGAACACCTGAATTTGCACACATGGTGCAGGGAGTAAAGTGAGTACTTCCAACTCAGTAGTAATAGACATATATAATGGCTGACAGTAAGAAATCCCGAAATATAACAATGCAAAGCTATAACCAATAATTTTACACATTCAACGGTGGGACAATAACAAGTAATGGAAGATAAAACAGACAGATATCGATGCATGAATGCAATGCAATGCACATGACCGCTGCGGCGCGCAGCCCGATCCATTTAGGTACCCGCGCTTACTGTGGGGGTTCGGACTCCAGAGGGGCTCCTACAACCCAAGAGTAATATCATCGTAGCATTCGCTGCGGCGTGTATCCCGATCCACAATCAGTCCAGATATATGAATGTAAGCCACACAGGCACAGTCAAGTTTATCATTTTCAGTTCCAATTATTAGGAATTATATATTAAGTGTTTAAAACTTTAGAAATTTACTAATCATTTTGAGACAGTGTTTAACTCAGGACTGATATCATGAAAACATGCTAAGCATCATGGAAACAACGATAATAATCCCTGAGGGATCCAGATAATCAGCATACAGCCCAAATATACTCATAACCATCCAAGTAGGAGGTTTACCAACCAATTTCTAGCCAATGACACAGTATGAACATCACTCGGACGGACTAAGCCATAGTCTCCAATCACAAACGAACCCGCACTCGCCGTAGAGTACGTGTCTCACCTCAATATAGCATCACAGTGTGATATACCGGGGTTTCAAACCCTCAGGTCATCATCTACAACTATTACTCACCTCAAACCGGCCACAAGATAGTTTGCTAAGCCTTATCCTCTCGAATCGACCTCCTCGTGCGTCGAATCTGGTCAAAACCACAATGAATACATTACAATAGGCTAAAGAAACATAACCCAATCAAAAGAATTCGAAAAATACCAAAAATCACAAAGTTGGCAAAACTCGAGCCCTGGGCCCACTTCTCAAAAAATTACGAAATTCACATCACTTGATTCCTCATCTCGCCACGAGTACGTACATATAAAATTCACAAGAATCGGAGTCTATTTGACCCCTCAAATCCCTAGTTTAAACCCCGTTAGGTTTCAAGCCCTAACCTCCATTTTTAACCTTAAATTCCTTGGATTTTCAGTGTTAATCCATGTTTATGCACAATAATATCATAACATAAGTCCAAGAACCCATACCTGATGATAGCCCTCGAAACCCCCTTCAAAATCTCCCAAAATCTCCTTAGTCCGAAATGAAAATGTTGAGTTCTTTCTAAAATTTGCGAAGATGAAATTAATACCCTCTGAACAGCAGTTTTCGCTTCTGCGATGCCTTCGTCGCTTCTGCGACACCGCTTTTGCGGTTCTTTATCCGCTTCTTTGGTCCTTCGATTTTTACCCAGGACCGCTTCTACGGTCAACCAATCGCAAATGCGAGATCACTTCTGTGGTCCGCATGTTCGCTTTTGCGGAACTTTCCAAGTCTCCTCCTTTCGTTTCTGCGACTTCCCCTATCGCTTCTGTGGAATCTCCCTAGCCAGCCAACGACCGCTTCTGCGATCACTTACCCGCTTCTATGCAATCTCCCTAGCCAGCCAATGATTGCTTTTGCGATCACTTACCCGCTTCTGCGCAACTGCTTCCGCAGAAGCGGAAATAACAGATGACAGCAAAATCTGATCTGCAACATACTTCGGAAACTCTCGTTTAACCACTCGAATACACCCCGAGGCCCCCGGGACCTCAACCAAAAACACAGATGTGACCCAACACCTTACTCAAACTTTCTCGAACCGTCAAAACACTATAGTTAACATCAAAATCATCAAATTTCGTCAAATCAAAGCCTAAGTTCAACCAAAACTTCCGAAACTCGCATTCGATCAAAAACCCGACCAAACGACGTTCGAATGACCTAAAATTTTGCACACACATCCAAAATCACCTAACGAAGCTACAACAACTCTCGGAATTCCATTTCGACCCTCGGATCAAAATATCGCCTATCAACCGAAATTCGCCAAAATTTAAACTTCGCCAATTCAAGCCTAATTCTACACCGGACCTCCAAACTCAATTCTGATAGTACTTCTAAGTAACAAATTATCCCCTGAAGCTAACCGAATCACCGGAATTCACATCTGAGCCCTCTAACTATATGGTCAACTTTCGGTTGACTTTTCCACAACAAGCTTCCTTCTGAGAGGCTAAGTGCCTCATTTCCAACTAAAACCAATCCAATTCTACCCGATCAACTCAAATACTGATATTGAAACATAGAGCAACATAATATGGGGGAAACGGGGCGGTAACTCACGTGACGACGGGCTGGGTCGTCATAATTTTCGTCTGCGGTAGGGATGCTTCAGTACTATTTGATCCAAGTTCTACCTATTTATATGTGTCATCTCTGTTTACTCATTTCCTGGATATCCCTCGTGAGTCCCTGGGTACTCCTATTCATGTGTCCACTCCTGTGGGCGACTCTATGGTTGTGGATCAGATAAATATGTTAAACGGGCCGGGTTAACCCGGCTCCAAATCGGCCTAGACCGGTAGAACCCGGAACCGGCCTGGACCGATTAGAGGGGGCTAGGCTGGGCTGGGTAGGGGGTTGGGGGGATTGGTCCGTTTAGGTTATTGGAAATGGGTAACCGGCCCGGTTGAACCCGGAAGAGTGAACGGCTAGTTTTTTTTTGTTTTTTTTAATTTTCAAAATTGTGGGCCCCACTGATCGTTGGCAATGGTCAGACCTTCATTTGGTCCGTTGGCCAACGGAAATATTGCACAAATAGCCTTTTTTTATTTATTTAATTTTTAACCCTTTTTCAATTTATTAAACAAACCTTCTCTAAAACTATAAATACCCCCCTCCCCCCTTCTTCATTTCTTTATTCAATACTCATTTCTCAATCTCAATTTCTCTCATTCTCCAATTTGCAAGACTTCAAGTCTTCAATTCATCATTTCATCTTTTAATTTTATTTTGTTCTCTTTTCTTGAATTTAATTTATCGTGTTTTGTCATTCGGAATTTGAAGTTTGAACAATTGAAGTTCAAAATTGAAATACTTGCTTGACGACTTGACGTTTGTTCGTGGTAACATCAGAATTGCATAATCAAGTGCTCAATTTATTGTCGAATTCGATGCACTCCCTCTAACTCTTTCTCTTATTTACTATTTTAATTGCATATTTAATTTTATATTATACTTTAATTTTTACAATATGTTTAATGTTGCTAAAAGAGCGTGTAAAAGAGTTACGGGTAGGGGAAATAAAAAAAGAGGGAGTCCTTCAGCATCTGGTAGTAATTGTAATAACCCATTATCATTTACACATGTTTCCGAATCATTTCCTAATGATAATTTAGATATAGATTATGAAAAATTACAAGAAGATTTTGGAATAGAAGATAATGAAATAGGAATGGAAGATGAGATACCAGCTACACCTGCTAGTGCTGGAGCTGGTAGTGTTGGAGTTGCTACAAAGGATGGTGGTCGTGGCACTAGTAGTAGACCACCTGTGGCTCTGACTACTAATCGTAGAAAAAAAAGTAAGGTTTGGAATTTTTTTGAAATAATAAAAGGTCCTGATAGTGTTAAATACAAACTTTGTAAAGGTGATTTAAAACATTTAACTGGAGGAAATTTAGGGGGGACTGGGACGCTTAGTAGACATATGAGAACTGAGCATCCCATATAATGGGGCACTGATGGTGATGGAAATCAAACAACTATTAACCCTTCTACTGGAGGTCTAGTGAAATATGATAAAAATAAGGATCGTGACGAGTTAGCAAAAATGATTGCTTTGGGTTGTCTACCTTTTTCTTTTGCTTCTTCATCATATCTTATTATGTATATTCAAAGGATTTACAATCCTTTATTTAAAAGTATCCCTAGAAATACTTGTAGAGCTGATATCTTTAGACTTCATGGACAATATCAAACATACATACGTTATTTGTTTAGCCACCTTCCTTGTAGAGTTTCTCTAACTTCTGATATTGGTCATGCTGTTAATGGAAATAATTATTTGATAATCACATGTCATTGGATAGATGATACTACTTGTATGCAAAAACGTATTATCGCTTTTAGATATGATGAAGATCAGAGTCATACTGCTGCGTTTATAAGTAGTACTATTTGTGAAGTAGTTAAATTTTATAATCTAAAGCAAAAAGTATTGTATATGTCTTTTGATAATTCTTTTAACAATAATGCCGCAATTTCAATATTAAAACTTCATTTGCAACCACCTCTTGATGAAATTTTTCATGTTAGGTATGCATGTCATGTTTATAATTTAATTGTTAAAAGTAGCCTTGATTTATTTTCAACTGAGATTACTCATGTTAGAAGAGCAGTTGGTATTATTCAAAGAAATAATAGACAATCTAGAATAAAGGAATTTAAGAATAAGTGTGTCCAGTATAACCTTAAAACCAGATTCATGCCAGAAGAAATTGTTACTAGATGGAATTATACATATATATTTTTAAAATATTACTACAAATATAGATTCCCAATAACTAAAGTTGCTAATGCGCATTGTATTGATCCAAACCGTATGTTAACAAATAGTACTTGGGAGGTCATTAATGATGTTGTTAAATTTTTACATAAACTTTATTCAGCTATTGTTGAGTTTTCTGGAGCATATTACCCTACTGTTACTATGGCTTAGTACATATAGCTGAAATTTCTTTTCTACTCTCTGAATTTAAGAAGAAACAAAAATATAAGGATATTTTTGAAAAAATGCAACTAAAATTAAAAAAATATTTCTTTCCAATTCCTCCGATTTACTTAATTTGTGCAGTTTTAAATCCTTCTATTAAGATTTCTGATTGTCACCAATTAATGAATGCTTTATATACTTATATGGAGATTGGACCAACTGAAACCCCAGATTTATATGTCTCTATGAACATGCTAAATGAATATTTACAACAATTATATAATTATTATGCAAATGTAATTGATGATGCTGCTCGTGCTGTAGGCAACGTTAATCCCACTATGCACTGTACCACTTCTGCTACTGTGGTTGATGAATAAGGCCTTGATAGTTTTAATATTTTTTCTACATTTTCTAACACTCAAACCAGTAACAGGAACATTGATGAACTTTAATTCTACTTGCAGAAGCAAAAAGAGCCTCGCACAAAGGAATTATCACAGTTGGGATGGTGGCATGAGAATGGAAAGCAATTTCCTATTCTTTTTGCTATGGCTTGGGACGTGCTGAATATGCCAATTTCTACTGTTGCATCTGAGAGTGCATTTAGCCGAGCAAGACAACAACTTGGAGACACCCGCCACTCATTGGGAAGCAATGCTTTGGAAGTTTTAGTATGTTTCATATATTGGATTAGATTGAAACGAAGAAATCAAGGACGTGAAGATGTTGATAGCCCAGAAGATGAGGAACTTGGAAATATATTAACACATGGTAACCCATCTGAATTTAACACTCCAGAAAAAGGTCAATCGGTTCATATTGATTATGAAGAACTTACTAAGGCAATGCAAAACCTTTGAATTTACTTGTTGTCAAAAATGTAAACCTTTTGAATTTGTAAGTTTGAATTATGAAATAAAAGTAGCACTTGCAATAAGTGCAATTTTTTTCCATCTTCCTTGTATTCATTATGTTAGTATTTTGTATTAATATAACTTACAATATTTATATAAAATTCCAAAAAAATAAATTAAAAATACACTAAACCCGGCCCGGCCTGACCCCCTCAAACCCGTAACCCATACGGTTCAATTTTTACCCAGATGAACCCGAACCCGTTAAACCCATTAAGAACCAACCCGGAACCGGCCCGGACCGTAACCTGTACGGGCAAAAATAGAGGCCCAACCCACCCCTTAAACACCCATAGATCAGATCTACCGGTCTTGTGTGGTCATATTTTGTGGTTTCGAGACTAGAGCAGACCTCATGTTGCTTGATATGACTGACTTTAAGGTCATCCTAGGCATGGATTGGTTATCCCCATACCATGCCGTCCTAGATTGAATGTCAAGACTGTTACTTTAGCGATGCCAGAGTTGCCAAGGTTGGAATGGAAGGTTTCCTCAGTTAGTGCCTCTAGTCAGGTTATCTCATTTCTGAAGGTTTGACATATGGTCGAAAAGGGTTGTTTAGATTATCTAGCTTATGTTCGGGACACCACCGTACAGTCTTCGACGATCGATTCAATTCCAGTCGTTCGAGATTTCGTCGTTGTGTTTCCTTCTGATCTTCCTGGCATGCCACTAGATTGTGATATTTATTTCTGCATTGATTTGGCTCCAAGTACCTAGTCTATATCGATACCACCGTACCGTATGGCTCCAAAGGAGTTGAATGAGCAGCCGAGGAATTATTAGCCAAAGGATTTATTAGATCGAGTGTGTCACCTTGGGGTGCACCAGTGTTATTTGTAAAGAAGAAGGATGGGACCATGCATATGTGCATTGACTACCGCTAGTTGAACAAGGTTACTATCAAGAACAAGTACTTGTTGCCATGCATTGATGATTTGTTCGACCAGTTGCAGGGTGCTAGAGTGTTTTCTAAGATCGGCTTGAGATCGGGGTTTCATCAGCTGAGGATTCGGGACTCAGATGTCCCGAAGACTGCCTTCCGTACTAGATATAGCCATTATGAGTTCCTGGTGATATCCTTCGGCTTGACTAATTCCCCAGCGATGTTTATGGATTTGATAAACAGGGTGTTCAGGCCTTATATTAATTCCTTCATTGTTGTCTTCATTGATGACATATTGATATACTCGTGTAGCCTGGGGGAGCACGAGCAGCATTTGAGAGAAGTGCTTTAGACCTTGCGAGAGCAAAAGCTATATGCTAAGTTCTCCAAGTGTGAGTTTTGGCTTGAGCCAGTGGCATTCTTGGGGCATGTTGTGTCAGGAGAGGGTATTAAGGTGGATTCCAATAAGATTGAGGCGGTTCAGAGTTGGCCACGCCCTACTTCAGTAACCGAGATCCGGAGTTTCCTGGGGTTGGCAGGTTATTATCGTCAATTCGTGCAGGGTTTTCATCCATTGCAGCATCTTTGACTAGATTGACTCAGAAGGGTGCTCCTTTCCGCTGGTCCGATGATTGTGAGACGAGCTTCCATAAGCTCAAGACAGCTTTGACTAAAACACCGGTTTTTGTGTTGCCTTTTGGTTCAGGAACGTATATGGTGTATTGCGACGATTCACACATTGGCTTGGGATGTGTATTGATGTAGGAGGGGCGAGCTATTGCATATGCTTCCCGTCAGCTGAAGATTTGACGAGATCTAGGCGTATATGATTTTTCTGCTCGTACTCTATCAAATTATTGTAAAGTTTAAGATATCATCTCATAGAGATTGGAACCACCTAGGCTACATATTTGTATTGTCTTTGTCACTATTTGAGAGAATCAAATTGATAAAAAGGGTTTCTCGTAAAAATGTAAAATAAAAGCAATAAATATTTTATATTTTTGAAATATAAAAATAGAGGTTGGAATACTTTGAATCAACAAGATAAAATTATTATAATAAGATCAAAATTCTATTATTTATTTGTTTAATGAAATGATTGCTTATTTCTAATTCAACCAAATCACATAAAAGTAACCAATTAATACACCTCTTTCGATTACTATAGTCAATCGATTAACAGTGAAACAAAGACCTTGTTTAAAGAATGATCACTTATTTCTAAGACATCACTCCACATAACAACAATATATAAATAGCATCGCTCGTGCTTAATGCTATTAAGTTATTGACAATTAGTGATATTAAACAATAATTGACTAATAACACCTCTTTCGATTAGTGTAGTTAACCAATTAAAGTAATGGCTTCAAACAAGAATTATCTTAGTTGAGTACACCAAGTGAGAAAAAGCCTCTTTCGATTAGCCTTTTCTAAATCAATAAACTTGTTTAAATCTTTCTTTTCTCCCGAATAAGAAACAAAGTAACAAGATAAAGATTTTAGTAAGTGATATAATTATATCAAATAAATAGAAATAATCAATATCAAATACCTTGGTGTATAATGATGATAAAGAGAAAACCTCAACATAAGAAGATAATAAAATTAAGATAATTATTATAACACTTTTATAGCTTCATCTAGTATCCCAACCAAAGAAAATTACTCCATTATGGAGAAAAGATAAAATAAAAAAATACTATTCCTACAATAAGAGAAATAACTTTTAAACTAAAACAAAGCTAATTAAAGTTGGTTTTCTCAGCATAAGAATGGTTCTCTTTTCAATGGAAGTTTACGCCCTTTTTATAGGGACAAGCACAAGCAAAAATTCCCAAGGATGTCATCTTTGGCCTGGGATGTGATCTGGGATGTCATCCTTCATCTGAGTTACTCAATTTTCTCCAGTTGTTTCTCCCACGGATGTCATCCTTAGCTCTCTTTCTTTGTGTTTGTATTCTTCTTTCTGTTCTTTTTCTTTTCCTAAGGTATTTATTATATTTACACAAATATTGAACAAAAATTAATATATTTAGAAATAAAATATTATTTATTTAATATTATATATACTTAAAACATACATAATTTATACTTATCAAATACCCCCATACTTGAATGTTTGCTCGTCTTCGAGAAAAATACAAAAAATAAAATAGCGGCTAAATTTTTTTAAAATAAAATTGTGAGAACTTTTTGCAAACAAGAATATAACCATGATCAAGCCACGAGTTCAAATAAACTTTAATCGTACTCAAGTTCACTTATTGAGAACCAAAATTATAACACTTTTTAATACCAAGTGTGTCTCACCATATGAATAGAGATGTCCATAAATCACAATATATTAATAAAAAGCAAAAAAGGACATTAAAATTCGCTCACTCTCAACAAAGAAGTATCTCAAGCCACTAAAAATTTCCATAAGCTTGACTATCATGTGGTTCTCCACTAATATAGGAGTCTTTGAATTGAGATCATGTAGGACTTTAATAAGGTTGTAAATATTGGTACAAGGACAGGTAAGATACATATGGATAAAGTGACTCAAGTCTCTTACAAGCACCACAATACTTTTAACAATTAAGTACAACTGTCTTCCTTCTTTCTAAATTGATTTAACCTCCCTTTTTTTTTATTGTCTTTCCTTTCTAAACTCTTTCATTATTTTTCTTGTTTGCCCTTTTTTTCGCAGTTGTCAAAATTTTCTTTGTTGCTCTAATTTTTTTTTTACACGCAACAATTTATTTCTTCTAAAGTCACATGACAACATTCTCAAAATATAAGTAAACCCAACAATCATCTATCTCTTCCTTCCACTACAACTCCATCACACATAATTTTTTCAATTCTTAAAGCACCAAAAATGAGATAGGGTGAAAAAAATAGATGTGATAATAAAAATAGGCTAAGGATTTAAGTTCGGCTACCAAAAAAAAATAAGGGATAATTTATTTAGGTTCAAGGGGGCTAACAAGGGATAATATAATTGGCAGGTTAATTTAGGTAATAGTTCAACAAGGAAGGCCTACTTTCATTTCTCAACTAAAAAATCTACCTAGAATTTCGGCTCAAACCATATTCAAGTGAAGTTTAGATCTTAAAATAAGCGTGAGAACTTGGCAGCATAACCTGACAACACAATACACTTGGGATCAACAAACATTATAATTTTAACCACCAATAAACAAATGTGAGTTTGAAAATATATTCATATAACTCATGGATGATGCTCAATTAAATCCCATTTTTCAAAATATCATTCTCAAAAAAATCAATTTTTTAGCCGAGTTATGTACTACAAATTCTAAAAAGTATTCAGTTCAAAATATTACGACCATGGCAAAGAACTGAACAAAGAAATCTATGGAGATGTATAAAAGAAGTTATACTAAAAAATATATAAACATACAAAAATATATATATTTCTCTACTCCCATACTTAAATATTGTCATGTCCCCATGGAGGTAAAGGGGCTCCCTTAAATTATTATTTTTTTCTTTTTTCTAGAGCTCCTGAACTCCAACACCAATTGTGAATCACTCTTTCTTTTTCGCTCCTTGGGGTGTATCATAGAGCACATTTGGCCAAAAACATAACAATATATTTTCTTTTTTCTTACATCCCGCTCTTTCTCGGCCTTGTTTCTATCACGACCCACTTTCACAATAGGTCATGAGGGCGCCTGACAACTTTGTCAGACAAGCCATTGCGGAACATTACTAAAATTCATATGTTGCTTTTAATTAGAAAGAAGTGGAGTAAACACTTAACATGAAATTTAAACCAGAAGATCGAAATACTCTAAGTGATATAATGACATAACCCAAAATAATCGTCTACCAAAGTGTGTGCCAAAATCTGGCATCACAAGCTACGGGCAACTAGTAGAATATACATCCAAAAGAATATCATACTATCCTACTGTCTAAGTCCAAATAGACAGAAAATAGAAATACAAGAAAGACTTCTTCGGATGCGAGTCGACATAGAGGGAAAGCATCTCACCGTAGAAATCCCAAGTCCGCTCAAGGATACGCACCAGAATGATAACCAGATCCACCTACCTCAGATCCTGTACAATTAAGTATAGAAGTGTAGTATGAGTATATAAAATAATATATACCCAGTGAGTATCCCGTCTAATCTCGAAGAAGTAGAGACGAGAGGTCGACTTGATACTTACTATGGTCAATTAATATGCGAAGAGTTTACAATAAGCATGGATATCTCAAGCTATTTACATTTAATAATCATGGAGTAACAGTTCTTTCCCAAATACTAACAAGAATGCTGGTATATAGTCTAAGCAAATATGTATCTTAGCCCTTGAAGGATTTCTAAGCAAAACACATGCAAATAGTCACCGTGGAACATACGGCCCGGTCCAACGTAAGATAAACTGTGCACTGCCGAGGGTCGAATGGCTCGAACCATAGATGCATCTATTACCCCGCTCGCGAATCAGCCATGCGACGCGGTCAAATAGAAAATAACCTCATTAACAAGCAACATTAATAATTAACATGTACGTGAGGAGTAGCCATACACAGAAATACCAAGTATTATCCTTTAAAAGCCAAACAGGATAAAGGTTATTCTCTAGTCTCATTCTTCCTACTCAAAGTAGTTCATATAAATCCGAATTAATCAACACGTACTAGAATGTCACGTAGAGCATACTTGTGGGTCCTAAAATACCCGAACTTAACATAATAGCCACTATGTATGGACTCTCGTCACCTAGTGCCTAAGTAGCCCCTGAATACAATGACAATTAACTCAATTATTATACCTATGGGGACAATTCCCTCTTACAAGGTTAGAAAGAAGACTCACCTCGCTCCGAAGCGTACTTTCAATACCAAGAACAAGCCCAAATTCTCAATTCGGAGCCGAACGATTCCAAACAAGTTAAAATAATTAAGAACTAGTCAATAAAGGCTTACAAGATCATTCCTAGCTATTTAAGCAATTCCCTAGCCATTTGCATGAGTTTCCTAAATTTCAACCCCGGGCCCACTTGCCCGGATTCCGAGATTTTTCGAAGGAAATTATTCTCTACAACCTAAGGATCAATGATATATGATTTCTAGTCCATTTCATAACAAACTTCATGATTAAATCTTAGTTTTATTAAAACCCTAGGTCTAGCTCTAACCCTTGATTTTACTTAGTTTTTTTTAGTGTTTAATCTACTTAATGTACATGTATTTAAGCTAAGGATGAATGGAAATTACTTACCTTACAATGTTATGTTGAAACCGTCTCTTTGGAAGCACCCAAATCACCCAAGTGTGGAGTTGTGAATGAAATAAATGGCTTTGAGTTTGAATTAAATGAACTCTCTGCCCCCAGCGATTTCCGCTTCTGCGGTATCATGACCACTTCTGCGGAAAAAGGCCCGCTTTTGCGGAGATGGATCAAGAAGCTTGAACCGCTTCTGCGATCAGGTGCCCGCTTTTGCGGGTACGCTTCTGCGGATTTCGAGCCGCTTCTGCGGATTTGGGCCTAAGGAGCTGGGCCGCTTAAGCGAAACCGCTTCTGCGGTCTCTGGGCTGCTTCTGCAGTTTCCCCTTGGCCTGGCCCTTTCCGCTTTTGGGATGGGCTGACCGCATCTGCGGTCCAAGAACCGCAGATGCGGTTATGATAGAAGCAGCAACTTCAGCTCTTCTTCAATTTTCTTACTTAGCTCGAACCTCGCTCGTTTGATGCTCGGGACTCCCAAGCCCCTCCCGAATATACCGATAAGTGTGAAATCACGAGGCGGACCTACTCGAACCCTCGGAACTCCTAAAACAATGCTAAATCTTGGAATCACCCCTAAAACCAAATGAATCAAACTATTGAATCTTCAAGTTCTTAATTCTTCTCTAACGGGTCAAAACGCCCTTAAACTACTCGGATTGGCACCAAATTTTATGGGAAAGTCTTAAACGACATTATGGACCTATACCAAGCTTCAAAACCAAAATCCGAGCCCGATACCTAGGGAATCAATGATTACTTAGTTTGTTTAATTCTTAAAAACTTCAATTTAACAATTTCATGTAAAAATTCATTACTTGGGCTAGGGACCTCGGAATTCAATTCCGCACATACACCCAGGTCCTATATTTTCCCGCGGATCCTCCGAAACTGACAAATCATGAATCCGAGCCCGTTTTCCCAAAATATTGACCGAAGTCAAACATGGTCTTTTAAGAAAAACTTAAAGAAGCAAATGGACATATTTTTACTCAAAACTCTTCCAACTCCCGAACCAATCACCCCCGCAAGTCATAAATTAGCTAAAGCAAGTACGGGAGGCTTTATTTAGGGGAACAGGGTTGTAAAACGCAAAATGACCAGTCGGGTCGTTATATTCTCTACCTCTTAAACAAACGTTCGTCCTCGAACAGACATAGAAAAGTACCTGGACTGCTGAATAAGTGGGGATATCTGCTCTGCATGTCCTCCTCGGACTCCTAGGTTGCCTCCTCGAGCAGTTGTCCCCTCCACTGAACTCTCACCGTAGAAATCCTATTGGACCTGAACTGGCAATCCTGCCTATCAATAATTGCAACTGGCTCCTCCTCGTAGCCCAAACTCTCATCTAACTGGATAGTACTGAAGTCCAACACATGTGATAGGTTAGCACGGTACTTCCGAAGCATCAAAACATGGAAAACCGGATGAACTCCCGATAGACTGGCGGGGTAAAGCAAGCTCATAAGCAACCTTCCCAACCCGTATCAACACTTCAAAAGGACCAATAAACCTTGGTCTCAACTTGCCCTTCTTCCCGAACCTCATAATACCCTTCATGGGTGAGACTTTCAAGAGATCCTTCTCGCCCATCATGAATGATACATCACGCACCCTCTGATCCGCGTAACTCTTCTGTCTGGACTGAGCTGTGCGGAGCCTCTCCTGAATCAACTTTACCTTATCCAAGGCATCCTGTACCAAATCTGTACCAAGTAATTTAGCCTCGCCAGGCTCAAACCAACCAATAGGAGAACAACAATGTTGACTATATAAAGCTTCATATGGGGCCATCTCAATGCTGGACTGATAGTTGTTGTTGTATGCAAACTCTGCTAGAGTCAAGAACTGATCCCACTACCCTCCAAAATCAACTGCACATGCTCTAAGCATATCCTCCAAGATCTGCACTGTCCGCTCTGACTGTCCGTCGGTCTGAGGATGAATGATGTGCTAAGCTCTATGTGAGTCCCCAACTCACTCTGCACGGCTCTCCAGAAATAGGAAGTGAACTGAGGGCCTCGGTCTGATATGATGGAAACCAGCACACCATGCAATCAGACTATCTCCCGAATATAGATCTGAGCATACCTCTCCGTTGTATAAGTAGTCGCCATTGGAATGAAATGGGATAACTTGGTCAATCTATCCATAATGACCCATACTGAATCAACCTTTCGCAAAGTCCGCGGTAACCTTACTATGAAGTCCATGGTGATGCGTTCCCACTTCCACTCTGGTATGGGCATCGGCTGAAGTAGCCCACCTGGCCTCTGATGTTCATACTTGACCTGCTGGCAATTCAAACACTTAGTTACATACTTCACTATGTCTTTTTCATCCCCCGCTACTAGTAATGCTGCCTCAAATCACGATACATCTTCGTAACCCCCGGGTGGATAGAATACCGCGAACTGTGTGCCTCCTCTAGGATCCTCTCCCTCAGACCATCAACATTAGAAACACATAAAAGACCCTGGAGTCGCAAAATGCCATCCTTGCTAATAGAAACCTCCTTGGTACCTCCCTGAAGTACTGTCTCTCTGAGAACCGCCAAATGTAGATCATCAAGCTGTCGGGCCTTAATCTCCCCTAATAGCAAGGGCTGAGCAACCACACATGCTAGAGCTTGGCTGGACTCTGAAATGTCCAACCTCACAAGTCTGTTAGCGAATGACTGGATGTCCAGAGCTAGGGGCCTCTCCTCTACTGGAATGAATGGCAAGCTACCCATACTCTCCACCTTTCTGCTCAAGGCATCCGCGACCATATTCGCCTTGCCCGGATGATAAAGAATGGTAATGTCATAATCCTTTAGCAACTCAAGCCACCTGCGCTCTCTCAAATTGAGATCCTTACCTGAACAAATGTTGTAAGCTGCGGTGATTGGTGTAAACCTCACAAGGCACCCCATACAAATAGTGCCTCCATATCTTAAGAGCATGAACAATCGCTGCCAACTCCAGATCGTGTACGGGGTAATTTTTCTCATGAATCTTTAGCTGACGCGAAGCATACACAATAACTCGCCCCTCTTGCATCAACGCAAATCCCAAACCAACGCATGAAGCATCACAATATATCATATACATCCCTGCACCGGAAGGCAACACAAGAACTGGTGTCGTAGTCAAAGTTATCTTGAGCTTCTGAAAGCTCTCCTCGCAATCATCGGACCAAATGAATGGGGTACCCTTCTGGGTCAGTCTAGTTAAAGGTGATGCAATAGATGAGAAGCCCTACACAAATCGCCGATAATAACCCGCTAACCCCAGGAAACTCCTGATCTCGGTCACTGAAGTGGGACGTGGGCAACTATGAACTGCCTCAATCTTCTTGGGATCTACCTTAATACACTCTTCGGACACAATATGCCCCAAGAATGCCATTGACTCAAGCCAAAACTCACACTTGGAGAACTTAGCATACAACTTCTGATGTCGCAAGGTCTGAAGCACTACTCTCAGATGCTGCTCGTGCTCCCCTAGGCTACGTGAGTATATCAAGATGTCATCAATGAAGACGATAGCAAAGGAATCAATGTAAGGCATGAATACCCTATTCATCAGATCCATAAATGCTGCTGGGGCATTAGTCAAGCCGAAGGGCATTACCAGAAACTCATAGTGGCCATACCTAGTCCTGAATGCAGTCTTCGGAACATCCGAGTCCCGAATCTTCAGCTGATGATACCCTGACCTCAGGTCAATCTTAGAAAATACCCTAGTTTCCTGCAGCTGGTCGAACAAATCAATAATATGAGGCAACGGGAACTTGTTCTTGATGGTGACTTTGTTCAACTGGCGGTAATCAATGCACATCTGCATGGTCCCATCCTTCTTTTTCTCAAATAGCACTGGTGCGCCCCAAGGTGATATACTGGGCCTGACAAACCCCTTTGCTAACAACTCCTCTAACTACTCTTTCAGCTCCTTCAACTCTTTAGGAGCCATACGGTATGGTGGAATATATATAGGCTGAGTGCCTGGAGCCAAATCAATACAGAAATCAATATCGCGATCCGGAGGCATGCCAGGAAGATCAGAAGGAAAAATATCGGCAAACTCTCGGACTACTAGCACTGAATCAATCGTCGGAGACTCTGCAGTGATGTCTCGAACATAAGCTAGATAGGCCAAACACCCCTTCTCGACCATATGTCGAGCCTTTAGGAAAGAAATAACCATGTTAGGCATATCAACTGTGGAATCCTTCCACTCCAATCTCGGTGATCCTGGCATCACTAGTAAAACAGTCTTGGCATGTCAATCAAGGACGGTGTGATATGGAGATAACAAATCCATGCCCAGGATGACCTCAAAATCAATCATATCGAGCAACAAAAGATCAACTCTAGTCTCGAAAACACAAAAAGTGACCATACAGGACCGGTAGATCCGATCCACAACCACAGAATCACCCACATGAGTGGATACATGAACATGAGTGCCCAAAGGCTCCAGAGAAATAACCAGGAAACCAGCAAACAAGGGTGAAACATATGAATAGGTAGACTCTGGATCAAATAATACCGAATCATCTCTACCACCGACGGCAATAATACCTGTGATAACGACATCTGAGGCTAATGCATCTGGCCTAGCCATAAGAGCATAGAATCTAGCTGGAGCAACGACTGTCTGGCCTCCTCCTGGCTGGGGAGTAGCTGGATGACCTCTTCCTGTCTGGCCTCTACCTCTAGGACAACCTCTACCCGTCTACCCTCCACCTCTAGGTGGCTGGGCAACTGGTGCCAGAGTCTGTGGCTACTGCCCTGAAGTCTGAGTCTGCTGGCCCGAATACCCACTGGAGGAACCCTGGATAGCTGGTGGACGATAGGAACTCTATTGCATGGCTCTGAAAGGAGCACTAGAAGAATCCCGATACACAGAATACACACCAGAGGAACCCTGAGTAGCTGGTGGGTGGTAAGAACCCTCCGGCATCGCACTGAAATAAGGTCTCGATGGGGCAACTCGGGGAAGGGGTGGTGGTGCTGAGTGTGAGGTCATGTTCGGCTGACCCTTCCCGAAGTGGCCTCTACCCCTAGCTGGGGCACCTCTGAACTCTCTTGAAAATCTAGCCCTCTTATCCTACTGCATCTGCTCTCTACCCCTCAGATGATAACCCTCAATCCTGCGTGCAATCTCAACCACTAGCCGGTACCCTGTACCCATCTCTACCTCTCGAGCCATACCAGACCAGATGGTGGGGTGTAGTCCCGCAACAAACCTCTGCACTCTCTCTGCATCTGTGGGAAGTATCATAAGCGCATGGAGAGACAACTCAGAGAACCTCGCCTCATAGTCGTGGTCACTGACATCTGACCCTGCTCTAGGTGCTCAAACTGATACCGCAGCTCTTCCCTCTCAGAGGGCGGAATGTATTGATCCAGGAATAACTGAGTAAACTAACCCCAAGTGGGGATGGGGGGGGGAGAGAACCTGCTGGTCTTCCAAGTACATATGACTGCCACTATCTGCGTGCCCTGCCCTCAAGCTGAAAAGTAGTAAAGTCAACTCCATGCGACTCCAATATCCTCATATTGTGTAGCCTGTCCCTGCACCTGTCTATGAAGTCCTGAGCATCCTCATGACGCTCGCCCCAAAGACTTGGAGGATGAAGCTTGGTCCATCTATCCAATAACTTCCGCGGATCACCATCCGCAGTTGGCCTGAGCTGGGGTGCCACTGCAGTAACTGGCTGAGCCCCATCTGCTGGTAGTGCACCCGGAGTCTGATACATTGCAGATGCACGACCTAGAGCCTGAGCAGTAGGGGTATGGGCTCCCCCTCCTGCCTGCGATGTAGCTGGGTCGGTTGGAAATAAACCAGCCTGAGTCATAGTTTCCATGAACCGTAGCATGCGGCCCATGACCTCCTGAAATCTCGGTACTGTCATGAAATCTGTCGGGGTAGGCTCAACTGCGGTCACCTCGCCCTGCTCCTCAATAATAGGGTCCTCCACAGGATCTGTTGGTGGTGAAACTGGAATGGCTCTGGGACGCCCTCGTCCCCTACCACGGGCCGGTGCCCTCCCCCGGCCTCTACCTCGACCTCTAACAACGGGGGGAGCAGCTCCTTCCGGGTCCGGAACATCAGCGGTGCGAGTTCTAACCATCTATGAGAGAATAGAAGAGGGAAATTTAGTACACTATGCACTGCACGACAGGAAATGAATGAGGAGTAGTCTTTCCTAATACCCTATAGCCTCCCGAAGATAAATACAGACGTCTTCGTACCGATCAACAAAACTTTATCAGGTTTGCCCACAACTCGTAGACCTACGTGAACCTAGTGCTCTGATACTATGTTGTCATGACCCACTTCCACAATAGGTCATGAGGGCGCCTGACAACCTTGTCAGACAAGCCATTGCAGAACATTACTAAAATTCATATGTTGCTTTTAATTAGAAAGAAGTGGAATAAACACTTAACATGGAATTTAAAATTGAAGAGCAAAATACTGTTAGTGATATAATGATACAACCCAAAATAATCGTCTACCAAAGTGTGTGCCAGAACCTGGTATCACAAGCTACGGGCAACTAGTAGAATATACATCCAAAAGAATATCATACTATCCTACTGTCTAAGTCCAAATAGATAGAAAATATAAATACAAGAAAGACTTCTTTGGCTGCGAGTCGACATGGAGGGAAAGCAGCTCACCGTAGAAGTCCCAAGTCCGCTCACGGATACGCACCGGAATGATAACCTGATCCACCTGCCTCAGATCCTGTACAATTAAGTACAGAAGTTTAGTATGAGTATATAAAACAATATGTACCCAGGGAGTATCCCGTCTAATCTCGAAGAAGTAGAGACGAGAGGTCGACTTGATACTTACTAGGGTCAATTAATATGCAAAGAGTTTATAATAAGCATGAATATCTCAAGCTATTTACATTTAATAATCATGGAGTAACAGTTCTTTCCCAAATACGAACAAGAATGCTGGTATATAGTCTAAGCAAATATGTATCTCAGCCCTTGAAGGATTTCTAAGCAAAACACATGCAAATAGTCACCATGGAACATACGGCTCGGTCCAACGTAAGATAAACTGTGCACTGCTGAGGGTCGAACGACTCAAACCATAGATGCATCTATTACCCCACTCGCAAATCAGCCGTGCGATGTGATCAAATAGAAAATAACCTCATTAACAAGCAACATTAACAATTAACATGTACGTGAGGAGTAGCCATACACAGAAATACCAAGTATTTTCCTTTAAAAGCCAAACAGGATAAGGGTCATTCTCTAGTCTCATTCTTCCTACTCAAAGTAGTTCATATAAATCCGAATTAATCAACACGTACTAGAATGTCACATAGAGCATACTTGTGGGTCCTAAAATACCCGGACTTAACTTAATAGCCACTACGTATGGACTTTCGTCACCTAGTTCCTACGCAGCCCCCGAATATAATGACAATTAACTCAATTATTATACATATGGGGATAATTCCCTCTTACAAGGTTAGAAAGGAGACTCACCTCGCTCCGAAGCGCATTTCCAATACCAAGAACAAGCCCAAACTCTCAATTCGGAGCCGAACGATCCCAAACAAGTTAAAATAATTAAGAACTAGTCAATAAAGGCTTACAAGATCATTCCTAGCTATTTAAGCAATTCCCTAGCCGTTTGCATGAGTTTCCTAAATTTCAACCCCGGGACCACTTGCCTGGATTCCGAGATTTTTCGAAGGAAATTGTTCTCTACAACCTAAGGATCAATGATATATGATTTCTAGTCCATTTCATAACAAACTTCATGATTAAATCTTAGTTTTATTAAAACCCTAGGTCTAGCTCTAACCCTTGATTTTACTTAGTTTTTTTTAGTGTTTAATCTACATAATGTACATGTATTTAAGCTAAGGATGAATGTGAATTACTTACCTTACAATGTTATGTTGAAACCCTCTCTTTGGAAGCACCAAAATCAACCAAGTGTGGAGTTGTGAATGTAATAAATGGCTTTGAGTTCGAATTAAATGAACTCTCTGCCCCAGCGACTTCCGCATCTGCGGTGTCATGACCATTTCTGTGGAAAAAGGCCCACTTTTGCGGAGATGGAACAAGAAGCTTGAACCGCTTCTGCGGTCAGGTGCCCGTTTTTGCGGGTCCGCTTCTGCGGATTTCGAGCCGCTTCTGCAGATTTGGGCCTAAGGAGCTGGGCTGCTTCTGCGGTCTGGGGGCCGCTGAAGCGGAACCGCTTCTGCAGTCTCTGGGCTGCTTCTACGGTTTCCCCTTATCCTGGCCCTTTCCACTTTTGCGATGGGTTGACCGCATCTGCGGTCCAAGAACCGCAGATGCGGTTATGACAGAAGCAGCAACTTCAGCTCTTCTTTAATTTTCTTACTTAGCTCGAACCTCGCTCGTTTGATGCTCGGGGCTCCGCCCGAACATATCAATAAGTCTAAAATCACGAGGTGGACCTACTCGAACCCTCGAAACTCCCAAAACAATGCTAAATCTTGAAATCACCCCTAAAATCAAATGAATCAAACTATTGAATCTTCAAGTTCTTAATTCTCCTCTAACAGGTCAAAATACTCTTAAACTACTCGGATTGGCACCAAATTTTATGAGAAAGTCTTAAATGACATTACGGACCTGTAACAACCTTTGAAACTAAAATCCGAGCCCGATACCTAGGGAATCAATGATTAGTTAGTTTGTTTAATTGTTAAAAACTTCAATTTAATAATTTCACGTAAAAATTCATTACTTGGGCTAGGGACCTCGGAATTCGATTCCGGACATACACCCAGGTCCCATGTTTTCCCACAGATCCTCCGAAATTGCCAAATCATGAATCTGGGCCTGTTTTTCCAAAATGTTGACCGAAGTCAAACTTGGTCTTTTAAGAAAAGCTTAAAGAAGCAAATGGACATATTTTTACTCAAAACTCTTCCAACTCCCAAACCAATCGCCCCCGCAAATTGTAAATTAGCTAAAGCAAGTACGGGAGGCTTTATTTAGGGGAACGGGGTTCTAAAATATAAAACGACCAGTGGGGTTATTACAGTTTCGATCGGGCAAATAATAGTACCTGCTAATCCTTAACTCCATTCTGCATTGTTCACGAGGATCATTTCATGCATTTTCTGAATGTCTCCAATAATAAAATCCACAAATTCATAATGATCAAAAGAAATTGAAGAATGATGGTCATTGAAAATTTGGTTTGTGCGTGTGATTAACCTCTTCATTCTCATTTTCTTCCAACTTAATAAATTTATGTGAATAGAAAATTGGAGTAAACACTCATCACCTATTGAATTATTTTCAACCAAACCTTTATTGTCAATTTTCTCGATTGGATCGAGATATTTACCATGAGTGGTAGATTCTTTTTCACAAAGCTCAATATTTTGATCAATTGGTACATCATCATAAGATGCAGTTTCATTTAAAATATAGCCTCAAAAATTCAAGGAGATTGCCATACTTACTAATTTATTTACTTTTACTGTTAGATCCATAATGACTTTATGATTCTGTTCATATTTTTCATCTGTATTTTCTATAAAATTATGCACAATTTTTTCAAGTTTACATTCTCCTCTTGAGGTGATTAACTTTCAATATTTTGATTCTTTTGTGAATATTGATTGCACTCCGGATTGCAGTCATATTCACTAGAAACTGTAAGCCTGCAAGAACTAGAAACAACATTAGATTATTCATTTGATAAAATAAAAGAACATGAATTACCGGGTTGCCATTCATGGGTAAAGTAACTTCCAACACAATATTCACAAGTAATGGACCTTTGACTGATTTTATTAATTAATTGTTCAAGGTCATTCATTCTCCTAGAATCAGCATAGGAGAATATGTTACTTGTTTGGCATTCAAAGCTTTGGTGGTTGCCTTCACAATAGTCACATACGGTGGCCTTTTGATAATATTCTTCTACCAACTCAACAAGCAGTTTACTTGGTTGATCGAAATTCATTTAAAAGTATGTGGAATGAGTTGACCCTCAGCATCCCTTTTTTTTTTTAATTTTTATTTTTGGTATTTCTCCCTTGTACTTGTTAGGCACTAAAAAACAAAAGACATGAAGCTAAAGAAAACAAATCTCAAAGTAGTAATAAGACAATTAATCTGAAGTAGATGTTTACCAATCCCCGGCAACGGTGCCAAAAATTTGACGAGCTCTAGGCGTATATGATTTTTCTGCTCGTACTCTGTCAAATTATAGTAAAGTTTAAGATATCGTCCCATAGAGATTGGAACCACCTAGGCTACAGATTTGTATTATCTTTGTCACTATTTGAGAGAATCAAATTGATGAAAAGGGTTGCTCGTAAAAATATAAAATAAAAGCAATAAATATTTTTGTGTTTTTGAAATATAAAAATAGAGGTTGGAATACTTTGAATCTACAAGATAAAATTATTATAATAAGATCAAAATTCTATTACTTATTTTTTTGTTTAATGAAATGATTGCTTATTTCTAATTCAACCAAATCGCATAAAAGTAACCAATTAATAACACCTCTTTCGATTAGTGTAGTCAATCGATTAACAATGAAACAAAGACCTTGTTTAAAGAATGATCACTTATTTCTAAGACTATCATTCCACATAACAACAATATATAAATAGCATCGCTCGCGCTTAATGCTATTAATTTATTGATAATTAGTGACATTAAATAATAATTGACTAATAACACCTCTTTCGGTTAGTGTAGTTAACCAATTAAAGTAATGGCTTCAAACAAGAATTATCTTAGTTGAGTACACCAAGTGAGAAAAATCCTCTTTCGATTAGCCTTTTCTAAATCAATAAACTTATTTAAATCTTTCTCTTCTCCCGAATAAGAAACAAAGTAACAAGAAAAGGATTTTAGTAAGTGATATAATTATATCAAATAAATAGAAATAATCAATATCAAATACCTTGGTGTATAATGATGATATAGAGAAAATCTCAACATAAGAAGATAATAAAATTAAGATAATTATTATTACACTTTTATAGCTTCATCTAGTGTCCCAACCAAAGAAATTTACTCCATTATGGAGAAAAGATAAAATAGAAAAATACTATTCCTACAACAAGAGAAATAACTTTTAAAACTAAAACAAAGCAAATTAAAGTTGGTGTTCTCATAACAAGAATGGTTCTCTTTTCAACGGAAGTTTATGCCCTTTTTATAGGGACAAGCACAAGAAAAAATTCCCAAGGATGTCATCCTTGGCCTAGGATGTGATCTGGGATGTCATCCTTCATCTGAGTTGCTCAATTTTCTCCTGTTGTTTCTCCCACGGATGTCATCCTTGGATCTCTTTCTTTGCCTTTGTATTCTTCTTTCTGTTCTTTTTCTTTCCCTGCGGTATTTATTATATTTACACAAATATTGAACAAAAAATAATATATTTAGAAATAAAATATTATTTATTTAATATTATATATACTTAAAACATAGATAATTTATACTTATCAAGATTCATGAGAAGAATTACCCTATGCACGATCTAGAGTTGGCCGCGATAGTTCATGCTCTTATGATATGAAGGTGTTACCTGTATGGGGTGTCCTGTGAGGTTTATATTGATCATTTCAGCTTACAACATTTGTTCTAGCAGAGGGATCTCAATTTGAGGCAGCGTAGATGTCTTGAGTTACTGAAGGATTATGACATCACCATTCTTTATCATCCGGGCAAGGCAAATGTGGTCCCAGATGCCTTAAGCAGGAAAGCAGAGAGTATGGCAGCTTGACATTCATTTCAGCAGAGGAGAGGCCACTAGCTTTGGACATTCAGTCCTTGGATAACAGACTCGTGAGGTTGGATATTTCAGAGCCCAGCTGAGTCCTTGCGTATGTTGTTGCTCATTCTTCATTATTGAGGCAAATCAAGGCTCGGCAGTTCGATGATCCCCATTTGGCAGTTCTTAGAGAGACAGTGTTGCAGGGTGGTGCCAAGGAGGTTTCTATTGGCGAGGATGGTACTCTACGACTCCAGGGTCGCCTATGTGTTCCTAATGTCGATGGCTTGAGGGAGAGGATTCTAGAGGAGGCACATAGTTCGTTGTATTCTATTCATCCAGATGCTACGAAGACGTATCGTGACCCGAGGTAGCATTATTGGTGGCGGCGAATGAAGAAAGACATAGTTGAGTATGTGTCTAGGTGCTTGAATTGCCAATGGGTTAAGTATAAGTACCAGAGGCCAGGTGGCCTACTTCAGCAGATGACTATACCGGAGTAGAAGTGGGAGCGCATTACTGTGGACTTTTGTTGTTGGGTTACCGCTAAAGGTGTTAAACAGTCCGGGTTGACCCAATTTCGGACCGGCCCAGATCGGTAGAACCCGAAATCGGCCCGAACCGATTAGAGGGGGCTGGGCTAGGCTGGGTAGGGGGGTTGGGGGGTTGGTCCATTTAAGTTATTGGAAACGGGTAACCGGTGCGGTTGAACCTAGAAGAGTGAACAGTAACTCTTACTGCGTTAATCGACCCGGTTCAAACGGCTAGTTTTTTTTTTAATTTTCGAAATTGTGGGCCCCACTGACCGTTGGCAATGGTCAGACCTTCATTTGGTCTGTTGGCCAATGGAAATATTGCGCAAATAGCCTTTTTTTAAAAAAAATTTTTAACCCTTTTTCAATTTATAAAACTAACCTTCTCTAAAACTATAAATATCCCCCCCTCTTCTTCATTTCTTCACTCAATACTCATTTCTCAATCTCAATTTCTCTCATTCTCTCATTCTCCAATTTGCAAGACTTCAAGTCTTCAATTCATAATTTTATCTTCTAATTTTATTTGGCTCTCTTTTCTTAAATTTAATTTATCGTGTTTTGTCATTCGGAATTTGAAGTTTGAACAATTGAAGTTCAAAATTGAAATACTTGCTTTGATGACTTGGCGTTTGTTCGTGGTAACATCAGAATTGCGTAATCAAGTGCTCAATTTATTGTCGAATTTGGTGCACTCCCTCCAACTCTTTCTCTTATTTACTATTTTAATTGCATATTTAATTTTAGCGTATACTTTAATTTTTACAATATGTTTAATGTTGCTAAAAGAACATGTAAAAGAGTTACTGGTAGGGGAAATAAAAAAAGAGGTAGTCCTTCAGCATCTGGTAGTAATAGTAATAACCCATTATCATTTCCACATATTTTCGAATTATCGCCTAATGATAATTTAGATATAGATTATGAACAATTACAAGAAGATTTTGGAATAGAAAATGAAATAGGAATGGAAGATGAGGTACCAGCTACACCTACTAGTGCTGGAGCTTGTAGTGCTGGATTTGCTACAAAGGGTGGTGGTCGTGGCACTAGTAGTAGACCACCTGTGGCTTCGACTACTAATTGTAGAAAAAGAAGTAAGGTTTGGAATTTTTTTGAAATAATAGAAGGTACTGATAGAGTTAAATGCAAACTTTGTAAAGATGATTTTAAACATTTAACTGGAGGAAATTTAGGGGAGGACTGGGACGCTTAGTAGACATATGAGAACTGAGCATCCCATAGAACGGGGCGCTGATGGTGATGAAAATCAAACAACTATTAACCCTACTACTGGAGGTCAAGTGAAATATGATAAAATGAAGGATTGTGAGGAGTTAGCAAAAATAATTGCTTTGGGTTGTCTACCTTTTTATTTTGCTTCTTCATCATATCTTATTATGTATATTCAAAGGATTTACAATCCTTTATTTAAAGGTATCCCTAGAAGTACTTGTAGAGCTGATATCTTTAGACTTCATGGACAATATCAAACATACATACGTTATTTGTTAGCCACCTTCCTTGTAGAGCTTCTCTAACTTCTGATATTGTCCATGCTGTTAATGGAAATGATTATTTGACAATTACATGTCATTGGATAAATTATAATACTTGTATGCAAAAACGTATTATCGCTTTTAGATATGATGAAGATCAGAGTCATACTACTGCATTTATAAGTAGTACTATTTGTGTGACGACCCGACCCGTCGTCTCATGAGTTACCACCCCGTTTTCCCCATTTTCTTCTCCTTTATGCTTCATTACCTGTGTTTGGTGTGATCGAGTTGTTTTGGATTGGTTTAGTAGGAAATGAGACATTTAGTCTCTTTAAGGAAAGCTTAGTTTGGAAAAGTTGACCGGATGTTGACCTATGAGTTAGAGTGCTCAGATGTGATTTATGGTGATTTGGTTAGCTTTGGGGGATGATTTGTGACTTAGGAGCGTGATCGGAAGTGATTTTGAAGGTCCGGTGTAGAATTAGGCTTGAATTGGCGAAGTTAGTATTTTGGCGAATTCCGGTTGATAGGTGAGATTTTGATCCGAGGGTCGGAATGAAATTCCGAGAGTTGCAGTAGCTTCGTTGGATGATTTGGGATGTGTGTGTAAAATTTTTGGTCATTCGGAGGTGTTTTGGTTGGGTTTTTGATCGAATGCGTGTTTCGGAAGTTTTAGAAGAACTTAGGCTTAAATTCGATGTAATTTGATGGTTTTGGTATTGTTTGAGGTGTTTTAATGATTGGAACAACTTTGAATGGTGTTATAAGAGCTGTTGATGCTTTTGGTTGAGGTCCCGGGGGCCTTGGGGTGATTTCGAATGGTTAACGGGAAGTTTTGGACTTGTGAAATTGGAAATTTGTAGCTGCTTCTGGTATTTTTGCTTCTCCGGATTTGGGACCGCAGAAGCGGTCTCGTAGATACGGGAGCAGAGGTCGCAGGTGAAAAATTTGGCTTGGGGAGCTGTTTCTGCAGAAGCGGATGAGGAGCCGCATCTGTGGTATCACAGATGCGACATTGGTATCGCAGAAGCGGAAGGACAGCTGAAGGCCTGGATCGCAGGTGCGGATTGGGTACCGCATCTGTGGAGCCGCAGATGCGGGATTTCGATCGCAAAAGCGGTTCTAGACCTTTAGTGAATTTCCGTAGAAGCGGAATGTTGACCGCAGAAGCGGTTATTTAACCGCAGAAGCGGTGATGTCTGGGCAGATGTATATATGCTTCTTCTTAGCGAATTTTTAAGGGTTTGTTCATTTTTATCTTGGACTTGGAGTATTGTGGGCGATTTTGAAGAGGGTTTTCAAGGAGCTTCGATAAGGTAAGGATTTTTGGACTTAAAACATGATTTTATGGTGCAAATACATGGATTAGGGCTGAAAACTTAAGAAATTAATGGCAAAAAATGGTGATTTAGGACTTGAACTTAAGAGAGCAAAAATTGAGATTTGTGGGGTCATTTTGACTCCGATTTTGGTGTTCTTTATATGTATAGACTCGTGGCGAGATAAGGAACCCGTTGGTGTAATAATTTCTGAGTTTCGAGAAGTGGGACCGGGGCTCGAGTTTTGCCAATTTCGGGATTTTTAATATTTTTCGATTATTTTCAATTGGGTATTGTTCCTTTGGCATATTGTGACGTATTCGTTGTGGTTTTGGTCAGATTCAACGCGCGAGTAGGCCGATATAAGAGGCAAGGGCATAACGAGCTAGAGTTTTGGCCGGCTTGAGGTGAGTAATGAATGTAAATGATGTTCTGAGAGTTTGAAACCCCGGATTTGCACATCGTAGTGCTATATTGAGGTGACTTGCACGCCGGGTAGCGAGCGTAGGGTAGATTACTGCCGGGGATTGTTATTTGGTCCGTCCCGATTGATGAATTTATTGCGTACTTGACTGAAATTTACATGATATCACCATTATTTGGATAAATTGCTGTTGATACCCAATTTTTTCCTATGCATTTTTATACTCAAAATACTTTCAAAATAGCATGTATATGCATATATAAGCATCCCCAAAGGTTTTGGTATTTTTTAAAAAATTTTAAAGATTTTTAAAATCAATTTATGGCCTATTTTGTATTATAAAATCCAATAATTATTCCCAAAACTCGTCATTTTGGGTGAATAATTTATTTTATTTTTACATCTACACAAAAAATATAATTTACATAATTTTTACATAATTTTACAAGTCCATTTGGTACTTTTAAACTAAAATTGCATGAAATTGCAATTTTAGCCTATTTCTCGATTCAATAGCATTTTTAATCACAAAATCATTCCCAATATTTTTAAATTAACACTTACATATTTTTTATTAAATCAGTATTTTTAATCTTAATTTTAAACAGCTTTTACTATTTTTATAAATTCAAAATGGGAAAAGTGGCTATTTCAATTGTAGCCCATTTTACTTTCAATTATAGCCTGATTTGCACCCCAATCCCCCCTAATTAAACGACCCAATTCTGTTTCCTACCCAGCCTAGACCCGATTAAAACGAACCCGCCCGGACTCCATTTTAAATCGTGGCTGTTGATTATTTTAATCAACGGTCCACGTTTTCCCTTACCTTTTTTAACTCAGCCCAACCCCCTAACCCTAATCATTCTAACCAAACAGCCACCCTAAGATCCCCTTCGTCTCTCAAATCCTCTCAAGCCTCTCCGAAACCCTAGCCTCTTTCCCACCGATTTCCACCGTATGTCATCGGAAACTATGGCTTCTCAGACCCTGAGCAGCCTGTACCTACCCCCACATACCTCTATGCTCTTTTTGCTCGAGGTTTCAGAGTCCGACTTTGAAGACCCCGGCTCAGAATTTTTCCGATTCAAGTTCGATGGCCATTTTCGGCTCATCTCTGGCGAGTCCTAGCCCTGTGAGTCCATCTCCGACTCAGGACCAGCCCATTCCAGGCCTTTGTCATTTTCTAGGGTTTTCTCTGAAACCCTAAGCCCTCGAGGTTCTCTTTGTTTCTCTCTAAGATCTGCTTTAGATCCCTGCTATTTTCTAAGATTTTAAAGTATTTTTCACATCTTTTTGATTTTTGTTTTCAAAACTGTTCATCTTCTTAAAACTTAGGGTTTTCGTGATTTTTTACTCGTTCTACTGCTATCTCTTACTATATTTTTACTTTGCTATAATTCCTAAGTGTTTTCACTATGGTTTCTGCGTATTTTTTCTCCTATGGTTT